>PVKC010009195.1:0-27155 GCA_004027635.1 Crocidura indochinensis
AGAAAGAAAGAAAGAAAGAAAGAAAGAAAGAAAGAAAGAAAGAAAGAAAGAAAGAAAGAAAGAAAAAGAAAGAAGAAAGAAAGAAGAAAGAAAGAAAGAAAGAAAGAAAGAAAGAAAGAAAGAAAGAAAGAAAGAAAGAAAGAAAGAAAGAAAGAAAGAAGGAAGGAAGGAAGAAAGAGAGAGAAAAAGAGAAAACAGAAACAATAACACAAAGGAAAGAGAACTTCATGGAGAGTAAAATACAAGGAAGGCCCATGAGCCTAATTTTGAAGAAGAGAAAAGCACATGGAAAACCATGGAATTCAAAAGTGGAGTGACATTTGTCCAATGAGGAAGACCTAAATCTTCCAAAGAACTCAGGTTCTTTAGAACTCATCACATAATGGAGCAGTGCACAGTGCCAGCAGTGTATGCTGCTGGCTGAAGAAGGGTGGTACCCCAAATAATTTAACAATATCTCTCAAGACTAGCAACCCCTATGTCCATCTTTTCCTGAAGTTCTGTCCACAAAGGAATGAGATAATACACTGCAGCTTTGTTAGTGAGAGAAACTTCTGGAAGGAACTCAGCTTTTTGTCTATAGGGAACTGGCTTTAGAATGAGAATTTAAACACCTGTTTTTAAAACATAATGTTAGAATTCTCTAAGAATAACATGGAAACCCCTCTGAGAAACACCGTGAAAAAAAAAAACATCTGAAAGGCAATAAAATATCACCTTTGGGGCAAAGAATGGAGGCAAAGAAAATAAGATGCTGGGTTGATATTGGGTCGTGTATTGTGCACAACCAGGATTTGACACCAAGCTTGGAAAACAGCTCAGCGGATGAGAAGCAGGAGTGGGGGCCTCTCCCTGGGTGCCATGTTAGTTTTCAAATGTTTGCTGCTCACACATGCATGACTTATTAAAAATTTAATTAGATCCAAGTATTGTTTTGTAATTTAAAATTTTAGTGCTCCACAATTCTAACAATAGATGTCTCCTTGTTGAATAAGAAACATGATGGAATGGTCAAGAGAGAATTATCTACTTTCTCCTGTGAAATATTAGGCTAGAAAATATTGTAACATCAAACAGTCAAATCATTGGCAATGGCCTCAGAGGTGACATCGTTTATTTCAATACCTTAAGCTTTCAGTTCTGTCCTAAGCAAAATAAATCACATATATGATATATAACCATAACTTAGACTTCTTGTTAATTTTATAATAATGGTTTTTGGTTTTATTTTCCTAATTTTTCTTCTTCAAAATTTTGTTACTTTTTATACCTAAGTAAATTAGCTGTGTAACTCTACTTTGGTTATCTAATATGTTCAGTGTGGAAGAACTGTGCTATATTTAGTCAAAAATTCTGTGGTTCCAGTCCTATTCCAAAAGGACCATAATCAGCATAAAATATTTTTCTCAACTTCTTAAACTCATACTCTATGTGAGGCAGAGGAAATTTGGTACCAAAAGGACATAATTTTATTACAGTTGGGTCAAATGCATTCAAGGGGAGAAATCTACTTGTTACTAGTTTCTCTTTTGGTCCCTTAAGAAATTACCAGGTTTGGGAACTGCCAATTGTACAGCCTCTATGGAAAGTCTTAACAATGGATGGAAAGTCCTAAAAATAAAAATAGAAGGGGGAGCAATAATATATATAGTAGATAGGGTGCTTGTCTAGCCAACGGCCAACCTAGATTTGTCCCCAGAGCCTACCAGGAGTGATTCGTTAGTACAAGTTCAGGAGTAAATCCTGAGCACAGCTTGATATGGCCTCAAACCAAAAATAAATACATAAGGAAATATGGAGACTCCACATGATCCAGCAATCTCACTCCTAAGCATTTCTTCGAAAGATGTGAAAACACTAATTCTTTTTGTTTTGTTTTGTTTCTTACCACTTTATTTTTTTATTTGAAAATCTATTTTTCCCTTATCTGACACCTTAATTTTGAATTTTCAGTCAAAAAAAAAATTAAGAAAAATAAAACAAAATGCATGCACAATGTACATTATAACATTTCTTAGCAGTACACAAAGCAATGTAAAGCCACAAAATTTATGTATCTCCTTTCACATTGAAGGCTATAGTATTGTTGACACAGTTGATCAGAATACATTATTTCATTAAGGATGAGTCAAAGGAGCACAGCAAAGACGGTGTTAGAGAGGCAGTTGTTTGCCTAGGCCCAGCAAAATATAGGGGACATGAAAAGGAAAAGCCTTGGCCCAAACACAAGGAGACCTTACCCCTGAAGTTTTCCAGCATAAGACCCACTCTAGACTCCAGGCATACTAGGTTGTCTAACCCAAGTCATTGTCTGTAGTGCCAATACACTTCTATTTTTCACACAGTCACTGTTGTTGGTGTCAGGTTTCTGTAGTCAAAGATCCTGGAATATATCCATATCCTACATCAAAGTCAGGATGATGTGGAGCGTCCTCTAGTTTCACCTCTCAATTAGAGGGCGAGGTCCGGAAAGGAGGTCGTTGTCATTGTTAAGTCTTCTGGGTGTTAAGGGAAGTCTCTTTTGAGCAGTGGTAGGGTCTTCCCTGGTAGAGGATTGCTTTCAGGTGATGTTATACACAACCGTGGTTGTTTTGTAGGTGGCCCCAGGCCAAAGACCTTCTCTCTAGCTTGGGGGGGTGCTGGGAGGATTGGCAGGCCATCAGCTGTTCCCCTCTTCTTCCCTTGGGTGCCAGCCCAGGTGGCCAGAAGGTGGGTGTCAGGTGAACTCTATAGGGGTCCTCGGGCTTCCCCGCTTCCTACACTAGGGGTGAAGGGCACGGGGAGGAAGGCCAGTAGATGTGTGGCTTCTGGTTCCCTTCTTGGTTCTGAAGGCTAGCTCTTGCCAGGCATGGGGTTTGGGAAGGCCCCAAGCCAAAGGCCTTCTGCCTAGCTTTGGGGGTGCTGGGAGGCTTGAAAACACTAATTCAAAAAGATATTCGAGCCCCAAGATCAGTGCAGCATGAATACGATAGCATGAACTCTGTCTAAGTGTCCATAGACAGGTCATGGAGAAAAAAAATCCATGGACTATCCTCTGTGGATTATTACTCTGCCCTTGGAAGAATGAACCCACACTTAACATTGGTAGAAAAAGAAACTGAAGAGTTAATGCTCAGGGAGGTTAGTAGGATGCAAAAGACAATTCTGGGTGGTTTCATGTCTTGATGTTTATTTATTATTATATAAATAATAATGATATATTGTGATGAATATTATTATATATACTTATTAATAAATACTAATATTATTATTTATTGATGCTTCCAGGCTTCAATAGAGCAAAGCAACTGTCCCAAAATAAAATAAAATAAACAACAAAATTCATTCCTAGATTCGGTGAAAACTATTGTATGTTACCCAAAGTAAAGTGTGGATCTCTAGAGGATGCTGGAACTTGTGTGATTGGTGGCTGTGGTGAGTATTGTATTTAAAAGGGGAAGCTTCCCCCTAAAATTCTTAATTTTTATAAACCAGCGAGAGATCTATTTTAGAAAATACAAACTTCCTACAGAAAGATAATAGTGATATCTTTCACCTCAAAATCATCTCCAGAGGGGCTGGAATAATAATACAGAGGTTAGGGTATTTGCCTTGCACATGATATTTCAATTTCCAATACCTCATATGGTCCCCTGAGCTGCCAGGAGTGATTCCTGAGTGCAAAGTGAGAAGTAAGTCCAAGTATTGCTAGTGTAGCCCCAAAACAAAACAAAAAAATCATCTGCAGACTTTCTCCCATCCTCCCATGGAACATTGATGAACGATGAGATTGCACTTATTGGCAGTCACAAGTAGTGTAATGTTGATCATTAAAGGTACATTCAAACTGGGGAAAAGAATAACAGGAATAATCAGATCTGACACACTGAAACATAATCTAGACTCACATCACACTTGCCTCATTAGGCAGATCTGTGTTCCACCCATTAGAAGCCATTCTTCCTTCTTTCTGGAATAATTAAAGAACCAAATCATATATCATCCACCTGGAGTGCTTTTTTAGGGGCAAACAGCACACTTTAATAATTATGTGGTAACAAATGCAGATACTTTCACTATGTGCAATAATCCTAATAAACTTAAATGACAGTGATTTGTTCAGGGTGAATCCCATCTTCTCAATTTATCTACCACTGCTTCCAGGAAGCACATGCTAAAGTGTCTCAGTCCGCTTATAAGTTCCTAAAAATGACATCAGTTTTCCCAAGGCCCTCACTTGGTCTAAACTTCCTGTTTTCCTTAGCAATGAGGCTGTCCAGGCATAACTAAGCAGCATCTTCAGGACCGATCTGACCTTACTCTTTTTTCCCTTCTAGGATCCATATAGTGGTTCCTGGGCCTCGCAGTGGGGCTAAAATGACCTTGTTCTAGAGCTCTCTGGGAAAATAGCTTTATAGCATCATTGCTCCCCACTCTATGTATCACAGACCTGCCTTGTAGGTGAAGAACAAAGCAGGATCTGTGAGAGGGCAAGTTATCTAAGACTGAGAAAGATTCAGAAAGTAGGGGAGCAGTAGAGGGTATTCTCTCGAGCTTTGTGTGTTTGTTCTCCTCAGGCACAGACTTTCAAACATTGGGTTCTGCTGGCAAAACAAGTAGAATGCTTATAGAATATTATCATAGACTCTTTGCTCTCAGTCTTGTGCCCACTCAAAGTTCCAAGAGAATTCCTGGAAGTAATCGACAGCTACTACTGTGTTTTTGAGAGCTCACATGTGTACACATGTGTGCATGTGTGAGTCTATTATGTTTCACTATGAAACATGCTGGAAAGCATTCCCAGAAGTGACCTCTTAAAGTCCCTGAGGACTCTAAAAAGTCCCAGTAGCCACAACTATGGGGAGAGCAGCTGTTGGGGTGCTGATGCTGCAGACTTTATTCTACCCATATGCCCACCTGCAATGACATTTCCCACTGGATTTCTGCAGAAAAGAAAGCAGCTGGGCTCAGCAAGGCCACATTAGGTCCTGTTGCTATGGCTTCTCCCAATTCTAAGCACCATTTCACCCCTCCAACTCTCCACCATTCAGCCCTTTACCCTTTCACCCCTCCATTTCTCCAACACTTCACCCCTTCACCTCTCCATCCTCTAACTTTCAACCTCTCTACCCCTTCATCCTTCCATTCCTTCATCATCCATCTATCCCTCCTCTCCATCATTTCAACCCTCTATCTGTCCATTTATCCTAACCCTCCACCCCAGATACCCCCATTTCCCCATACCTTCATCTATTTACCCTACTTCCCATTCTTCACTCCTCCACCCCTCCACTACTCCATTCCTCTGCCCCTTCACCCCTCGATCTATCCATCCCTCTGTTTCTGGAGCCATTAGTCTCTGTATCCCTTTGTCTCTCTCTCCCACCAGCCTGGTCTATGTGTCCACACTCGCCCATCTTCTGCCCAACATTCAAACTTCAAATCTCTTCTTAGTGACCTTTTGCTGTGGTACTATTTTATCAAGGACCAGAAAGTTCTCCCTGAACACATTCTCCTGTTTTGCTGATCCACCAAAAATTTGTTTTCTCCCAGTTGAGAATAAACTATTGCTAGCTCCACTAATATCTGCTTGAATACAAGTATTCGACAAGGAGAGAAGAACAATGGCCATACGATGCATGTGAAAGGAAATCAAAATTTCTAAGCAATGACAGGATTCTGGGAGATGCTACTCTCACTTTCTACCTCCCTGTGGAGGCTGTGGAAATAATTAAACATTTATGGGAGGAACTAAGCTTGCCCCTGGTATTGGAGATACAAGAACGATTTTCTGTAGTGTATAAGTGGGTGCTATTATGGCTGGAACACAAAAGAGCTGAACCAGGTTCCTAGTGGAGACAAGGGCCAGAGAAATAGTAGAGGGACAAGGCACTGGTTTTGCATGAGTCGACCCCTGTTGGATCAGCCTCATCTAGGACCACATTGGATTCTCTGAGCCCCTTCAGGAGTGATCCCTGATCACAGACCCAGAAATAAGCTGTGTCTCTCTTCCCCAGGAATGTGCCCCAGTTTATGTCAGCAAATTTGAATTTGCCAGCTTTTCTCGGTCTTCTTCAAAAGAACAGAACAAAGAGGGTGGTAATCAGAGCTGGGCTTGGGCACCTGGAGGGTTGAGGAGGTCAGGCCTCAGTTCTGGACCTGGCCAAGCTGGTTGTCAAGGCAGCAGCTTCTCCTTGGGCCTGCCCTCACTCTGAGGGAGGTGGTGTGGTTCTCAGGCTAATCTTTAAAGGTTTGGAGATGTGAGAGTCTCTACTGAAATCTAGACTATGTGGTTCAAAGAAAATCCATTTCTTATTTTTTCCGTTTGGGGGCCAAACTCTAAGAGAGTTACTCCTAACTCTGGATCGGGAATGATTTCTGTCAATGCTCAGGAGACAATGCGGGGGGCAGGAAATCAAACCTGGACCACTTACATGCAAGGCAAATGCCCTGCCCACTATACTATTGTTCCAACCCCAAGTAACTTCACTTTCAATGGCAACCTTCAGAGGTTACACACCAGAACATAATTGTTTTCCTGGAGTGGCCAATGTGGGCAACCTGATACCCCATGTGCAGGGGCTTTACAACATCCTGGTGCCAACCCCTTAATCATCACCCAAATCATTCCATTAAATCTTCCTGATTTTGGTATCTCTTGTTTGCTTGAGGCCACACATAGCAGTGCTCAGGGCTCTGCACTCAGCAATTATTCCTGGCAGGATCAGGTTTACCATATGGGTGCTGAGGATCAAATTCGGGTCATCTGTGTGTAAGGCAAATCCCCTACCCACTGTACTATCACTCGGTCTCCCAGTTTCTCTTACACCACAAAAATGTTTCATAATTAATTGCCCACAAAGCTGGAAACCTTTTTAAAACAGCTTTATATATCCAAGCAGCGTTTATTTTCTTCTTGTGAATCTGATCACCTAAATATTAGAGTTGAGAGTTCAATTCCCAGATCCAACACATGAGCCCAATACAACCCTGGCAACTCTATTCTAAGTCATGTGTGAGAGAAACTCACAATAAAAGGCTTGTGAACACACACACACACACACACACACACACACACACACACACACACAAGCAACCCCAGCAGCTCCAGGAACACTGAAGCCAGATTATATTTCCAGTATAGCAGGTAGGGCATTTGCTTTGTATGTGACAGACCTGAGTTCAGGTCCCAGTGCTCCACATGATTCCCAAAACTGTCAGGAGTGATCCCCGTGTGTAGAGCCAGGAGTAAGCTCTGAGCATCACTGGGCCTAGCCAAAAACAAACCCAAATAAAATAGTGCATGTGAGCACCACAGTTAAGCACTACAACCAGGTTGTATGTGATCCTGATTAATACAAATACAATGTTGATTATGAAGGAAAGAAAAGGAAAGAGAGTAAATTAAAGGACAGGTAACAATCTTAGGGCAATAATCTTCCACTTTGGGTTATCCATTCATCTGTAGTCTGATTCAAGAAATGTGAACAGAATTTGCTGGACATAGTGAAGAAATTATTTCTGCTTTGCCAATAACAGCATTTGATGATGAGATCAAAGCTTCCCATTAAAGCTAGTCTGACACCAATCAGGGCAGAGAGCCCTAGTCCCTGTCTGGATTCCAGGAGTGGGTTTTATTCTTCTCCTAGTGCAGAAGAGGAAACCAAGGCTAAGATGTTTCCTCTGTTGGTCTGTCATTTTATTTGCAGATCTGACTCTCCATGAGTCTAAGTAACCAAGAACTAGACAACAGAACTTTTCCAGGACCCAGCACTGTGAGCAGTAAGCTAGCATCTTTCTGATGAAAATCTTGTATAGAACTGAAAAATTACAGAGAAACTGGAGTGCTAACTCAGTAAAGAGAAAGCTCAAGAAGGTCTGGCATTGGTTGGGCTCTAAGCTCCAATTCAGATGGGCCTGGAGACCCTCTCATGATTCAGGACAGGTGTTTATAGACCTATGAGCCACATCTTGGGTTGTAAGGCAAGAACCCCAAACAGGTGCTGAATGTCCCTAGTTGTATATGAACTGTGTGCTCCCAGGTGTGGCCAAATGACCTGGATCTGAGCACATAACCTGCCAGAGGCCTCTCAGAGGGTTGAGGGCCAAGCCTCAAGGGAAATCTAATGGCAACGAGGAAATTGGAGCATCCCAGAGTGACCTGAACTGACAGCCCTCCTTGGGCATGATGGGGGCCCAGCCAGCAGAACCAGAGAACAGGTGAGGCATGATCATGCTCAGCACTGTCCCTAGCACTGTCAGTACACCTGGGAAACTTCCAATTTTCTTGGGCTTTATATCCTGGCTTCTTCCGGTTATTGGCATCCATGGTGGGGCTGAAGCAGCTGTAGCAAGAGTTACAGCTCCTCATTAGCATAAATTTCTTCTCTCAGTTATGCAGCCATCCAGCAATTAATATGAGAATCTCAATGCTCCTAAAACACCTTGATGTAAAATAAAAATCAAATTAGAGAGTTTAATGCTGCAATCAACCACATCCACATACTAAATAAGATAAATATCTTGATATGTTGGGGGAGGGCATTGAACACTCCTCCTTGTTCACAGAATTTTCAGAATTATCTCTCATCCCATGCTCCTGCCTTGGCCCTGATGTTATGAAAATCCCATGTACTGTGTGTTAACTAGGAGCCCCCTACCCAATAAAAGAGAGAAAAAGAACAGAGGCCGCACCCCTATGCCATCACATAGCACAACAAGCTGATGCTAGATGGAGGCAATACCTGAATGTTGCAAAGGTCAGACTAATGGCTGGTGACATCACCAAAACTATGACATCAAGACTCTGTAAGACTGGATTCTGCTCCCCAGACACCATATGTCCTGTGTTTCCCAGTCCTTTATAAACCCAGCCTGGAAGTAAAATGCTTTTTAACCCTCTCCCCAAACTACTATAAATAAAAAAAAATTGTTTTCTTTCAGCAAGCCTTGCCTCTTGAGTATCTTGCCTCTTTTTGTATCAAGTACTAATATTGAATTTGGTAGCAACATTAAACAATATATAAAATAGACCCACACTCAACCTCACAGCCTCTACCATGTAAATAGCCCAACTTCACAGCTTTGTGACTAATCTCAAAAGAGATGCCAAGCTGATAGCACCAGTACACCAGTACTTGGGGCTGAAAATTCAGGGGTGTTCTCCAAGTGCAGATGGATAGCTTCCTTCTAGCCTTGTTACTTCTAGAAGCTTCAAAAGTCACACCTACACCCACAGCCTCCACCATATTAACAGCTCAGCTTTATAGCTTCCTGACTAATCTCAGAAGAGATTCCAAGCTGATGGCAATCACAGGTACACCAATCTTAGGGCTGAAAACTCTGGGCCTCCTCTGGAGGGCGCTGGGCCAAGAATTATTCCAGTTCTACAATTTTGCAGGTCCTTGAACATGCAGCCACATATGTAGCTCTGTGATGCCTCCAAATTTCACAATACTGACAGCCCAGTAGGACCACAGAAAATTCGATGGAAAAATAGCATAGAAAACCATGAAATTCAATAAGCAAAACAATAGCACAGAAGAGTCAGCTAGCAACAAACAGCTCACCAAATCTCCTATTATTTAAATAATATTATTGTGAGACATAACAATTTTTATAAATTTTCTTTTGTTGAACTATTTTTCGATAACACCACTTACATTTTGTTGTAACAAGCAATATAAACCAAAAAAATGTTATATCTACTTGGGACATAGGTTTGGAGGATGGAAAACTAGAGATAATAGTGTAGGACGGGTCATACAGGGGTGGGGGGGTGGGATTGGTGTTAGAACACCAAATGCCTGGGAAACAAACACTGTACTATGAATACCCACAGAATTCAAATAGAGTTAGAAAAAAAAAGAGAAGAAAATATCTGACAGAACCCAATCACATTCATGAAAAGGATTCTTTGTAAACTTAAAAGGGATGTTTCCTTATCTTCACACACACACACACACACACACACACACACACACACACACACACACACACTCACTCACTATTATGAAACTCCAGATCACCTCAGGTGATAATAAAAGATAGAAGCTTCCAGCTAAGATGGAAAACAAGGTAAGATTGCCCCACTTCCCATTCCTTCCTCCAAATGAGAAGTCTCTGCTAATGTAATTCAACAAGAAAGGGGAATAGCAGTATGCAGCTGGAAAAAGAGACATAAAACTGTCACAGATGAATGATTGTCAAAAACCTGAAAAAATAGTGGAAAATCAGGGCAGGAGCAATGGAACAGTGGTAGGGTGTTTGCCTTGCAAGAGGCTGACCCAGACAGACTGGAGTTCGATCCCCTGGGGTCCCATATGGTCGACCAAGCCAGGAGTGATTTCTGAGCGCATAGCCAGGAGTAACCCCTGAGTTTCACAAAAAGAAAAAAAAAAGTGGAAAATCCTCCAAGATTTATTAAGTCTTTATAAACAGGTCACAAGTATAAGTTTCATAGGCAAGAAGGTAGAATGCCATTGCACTATAAAGGGAAACACTATAACAATTACTTTGTAAGTTGCTTTCTTAACTTTCTGTACCTGTAGGTCTCCTTCATCCTCCCTTTATTTCTGCTGCAGTGACCAGAGGGTCACACATTTTAGTGTTGCTTACACTCCTTTGATCACAGTCCACAGAGGTTTTAAACATTTTTGAGTTGCTGAGAATCACAAATGGCAGCACCAGTCAGCTCACACTCAGGTGGTGAAGTTCCCAGAGATCAACATTCTCTCTGGTGCCTGCCAGGTTCGTGCTCCTCCACAGAGCAGCCCCTAAACCCTTTCTTCATTCTTTGTTATGCATGCATAGCAGTCAGGTGATAGTAGCTAGATGAGAGTAGCTAGATATACCTAGTACTATCTAGTAGTAGTTGTAGTAATAGTGATAGTAGTAATGATAGTAGCTAGATGATACCAAATTCACAGAGATAGTTATGTTGCTTCAGGGATCATGTGTGGGTTTTTTTTTTTCTTGGACTATGATTTTTATAAAGCCCCTTAAAAATTCCTTAAATCTTCCCAAAACACAAATTAGAGGTTTCTTTTTTTTAATGTGCCTGATATGTTCACTTATTTAAAATAATGTTTCAATTTGTTAATAAATATAATATATTATAGGATATATATTAATTATATAAATATAATAAAGGACTACTGCAATATGAGAGCTGAGAGGGATCCCTCATGAGAGAGGAATCAGCTAATATATTTCACTATATATTGTTTACCACAAAGTATAAGACTTTTCTAACTTTAATTAGAACAGATAAATAAATAATGCTGCAAAAACAAACAGTTTTGCCAAGGGGGTTTCATCTTTCAGGCTATGTCTCTGGGGAAGCTAACAGAAGCTAGAACCCTCAGTTAAATGCTCCCTTCTTGGCAATATCAGGCGAGCTCTCCTTATCCAGAGGGAATTCGAGGGTGCAGGGACAGACAGGTGGTTCCTAACATCAGGGGAAAATACAAGTGCCTGCATACAACAGGTTTATATCTCACATTGAAATCATTCCTTGTGCAGAGTGTGGGGGGAATTTGGTCTTATTAGATACCATTAGAAAAGATCCAATTTTTTATTTAACACCTATTCTGTAAAACAAACAAACAAAAAGCCTGCTTCTTATGTGCTTCACATGAATTTTTTATTCAATTATATGACTAACTTATATCACACCAGCTGTTAATATCTGCTGTACTTATAGGAAATGTAGTTTTATTATTTTATTTAAATATTAAAAATAACAATGTTTTCTATATAGATAAAATAGAAGATATTTTAAAATATTTTATGCCAAATTCTTAGTATTGAATGAAAACAATTTATGGTACTTTTCTTTTCTCAACTCAATACTGATAAAAAAATCATCACTATTATAATGGATTATTAAAATGCAGGTAGGAGGAGGGGGAGAGTATTGGTGTAGGGAAATGTGCACGGGTGAAGCATTTTGTATATTGTATGACTGAAACTCAATACGAACAACATTGCAATAGTGAAAAAATAAAGAACTGTATCGTGAACAACTTTGTAAACACGATGTTTAAATAAAGTAATTATAATTCCCAGAAAAAAAAAGAAAAGTTCCAATTGGTCTGAATATTGAGTCTGTGTTGTATGATACTGGCTGCTTTCTTGTCCAGATGTTGGTTTGAGATCAAAGCTGGGAGGTGAGCACCAAGGTGAGCTCTGCTTGTGAAAGCTCAAAGAGGTTGTCGGTGCCTGGGAGAATGCTCATAAAACTTTTGACAGGCTCAGGCACTGTCCAAATAGAACTTGCGTCCTTTCTTGGAGATTTTCTCTCACTCTTCTGCAGCCAGCTCTGCCTTTCAGCAGCTGATCTCCGAGGTCACAAGACAGCTTGTACAGCAACTCAGGAAGAATTCGGGGCTGTGCTTACATTCAAGAGCGGTAAAAAAAAGCAAACTTACTTTTTTTTTACACTGGTGAGGCCATTTCAGAGCTAATCACTGCTGGTGACAGCATAAACTATTGACATTGGCGATGACAGAACCAATCAAGTTGAAAGGAGGAGATAAAGGTTATTTTGATTGGATGACACTAACCAATTCCTGCTTGAGTCTCAGAGGAGCCAATTCCAGCCACGTCTAGTTGGTGGCCAGGTTTGTTGGTGAGAGACCCACTGTGTGTATCTTGTCTAGTTAGAAAATAGAAACACATAACTGAGCCATGGTATACTAGACAGAAAGCAAAGGGGCTTTTATTATTAAGTGTAATCCTCAAGGTTATTCTTTCAGGCAAGCATTGCAGTCCTTATTTCATCTAGAAGGAAACCAGATTAGTTTGACTCATTGCCTCAGGCACACAACTCAGGTGTTTAGTTCTTATCTCACATGTTTCATAGGCCCCTTGGTACAGCTCGGTAATGGTACAATGTCTAAATATTGCTCATACCCCTGAGACCTTCCCTTTAGTTTTAAAGTCATGTGGAGTATTGGAAATATATACACCAAAGATATGGCTGAATCAGAAAGAAAAGCAGAGATTTGTTTTGTTTCTGCCAGTTAAATATCTCCTAGCCCTTGAAATGTTCGGTTTCTTATCAGATTCTGGCCTTGAAGCAGGCCAGCTATGAATCAGAGCTGATGTAACGCAGGTCCCGGTAGAGCTATTCTGTGGTGCTCAGGTGTGATATGAAATCAGAAATTTTCCCGTCTCAGGTGAGCGACCAGGACACCATGGACCAGAGACTTGGGGGCAGTGGCAAAAACTGAAAAAAGTTCTGGAAAACCAGTGAAAGCAAACATAGGGTTTCACCCAGTCTACCTGAGCATGCAAAGTAGCCTTCAACTTTGGAAGGAACCTGATAGAGAACTGAGGAATTCAACTTAATGATTTAAGAAAATATGAAGATGCAAGGATAAAGAAAGAGTCTTCCAGAAACTCTGCCCAAGAGGGGGGCACTTTAATAAAGGGGGGGTCTCATCTTTACTTCCATCATTGGGATGTCTGCTGCTTTTACCATCTGAGATTGGACAATTGTCTTCAGGTACAATTGATGGTTGGCAGGGCGAAGGTGGGTGGTTGGCAATGCCACACCCTAAGTGGGTGGGCTGGATTGTTCAGGTTAAGAGCATTTCTCTGGAGCAACACAGGTAAGCAGCCAGAGACAGACTTTGACACCCTCAGTTCTTTAATACTTTGGAAAAAACTAACCTCAGAGTCTATCACTTATGGGAGCAGAATAATTTCAAATATCTGCTGGTCTAAATAGCAAGTCAATGAAGACATGCCCATCCCAAGTTCCCCACCCCAATATTTTAAAATGTCACGAA
Source organism: Crocidura indochinensis (assembly GCA_004027635.1). NCBI lineage: Eukaryota > Metazoa > Chordata > Mammalia > Eulipotyphla > Soricidae > Crocidura > Crocidura indochinensis. The sequence continues at coordinate 13,776 of PVKC010009195.1, forward strand.
AAACCATTTATTTTCTTCCAAGAAACACAGGGAAATGTTACTGTTGGCATCATTTCTCATGCTGAGTTTCTTACCTGAAAATTTAAAATACCATCAAATCATTTATATTTTTGCCATTACACACTGAGAGGTATGGCCCTCAAACCAAAAAAAAATTTTTTTCAAAATGGGGGTTGGAAAAGAAAATCGCCTGTCAAAGCAATAAAATGCCAAGTTATTTTTCCCTTTCTTCTTATCTATTTATGTTGGCTTTGATTTGCTGCTTGGTCATTTTAATAAAAGGGAAAAATAAGTATTATCATGAATTGTGTCATTGCTCTTTATATTACTCAATGCCTATTAGATGCAAATATAAACTCATTAAGCTGGTATGTCGTAGAGCCTAAATGGCACTGTGGATCTTTTATGGCTCATACATGCAGATGCATTTCCTCCTTGCCGGAACATTGGCTGGAGCTCAGCAGCTTTGTTTCACTTCCTTATAGGCATAAATCCCACTGGCTCACTCCCCTCTGGGCTTGCTGATGAGAGAGGAAGGCAAATAAGGTTTCTGGACCCAGTAAAGGTGAGGGTGTTGTGTAGCCTTTTCCACACCTACAAGTACAGTTCAGATACCAGCTAGAAGTGCTGCCATATTTAACTGTGTCCTTATCCTATCTACATTGAGACAACATCAGAGCTGGTAGGTGGAGAGCTCTGTCCACTTCCAGCAGCTTCCAGTTCTTACTATTACTCATGCAGTTGCCCAGTGGACTATAAAAAATAGACCCCCCATAGCAAATGTCTCAAACTCCCTTCTCAGCTTTGAGCAATTTGCTAGAATGACTCACAGAATACCGGAGACCTGTTTGCTAACTAGATCACCAATTTATTTCTAGGACTCTGACTTACTCAGATGGGAGAGAAGCAGAGGAAGAGGTAAAGGGAAAAGGTAGTTTTCATGTCTTGAGCATACATGCCATTTTCCTCTAAATCTCCATATGTTCACAGCATAGATGTTCTTCGAATGCCCCACTTGGAGTTTATGAAGGGCACATAACATATGGAACTGATTGACTCCTGTCTCTTCCTCCTTATGAGAAGCCTGTGAGTGACATTGGAAAGTCTTAGTTACAATCACTTGGTAGGCTCCATTGGGAAACAGCCATGTTTGTAAAAAGGTGTCTTATCTACCTAATAGCAGATATGGCTCACCCTGGGTCCAGGGCTGGGAGCCAGGAAGTATGGGTGAAGAAGATCAAGTAAGTATGAGAAGCAAATTTTGATCCTTGGTTTAAGTAAATGCATAATTCCTGGAGGAATAAACCAATATGGCAGGAGAACTGAAAAGAGAAGGGAAAGACTCCAGCTTCTCCCATCAATACCTGCTGAGTTTTATTAGTCTATATGTGGTAGAGTAAGCCTGAGAAGAGGACAACTAAAAGGGGGCCATGGATGGGGTCAGAAAGGTAGTTCAATAGGAAGGATACCTTGCATGCAGAGTTGCATACTGCCAACTTGGGTTCAATGCTCAGCACCTCATATGGTCCCCTAACCCCCACACAGGAATGATGCCTGAACACAGAACCAGGAGTAAGCCTGGAGCACTGTTGGGTGTGACCCCCCAAAAAAACAAAAAAAGATGGCCAGACAGAATTTCCAGAATTTCCTCCCAATTCCTTAGCAATATTTGCAGCCAAATTGTCTCTGGCCCTTTGCTCCCTCTGAGTCCTGGTAAACTCCATTCTCTGAGGACCCATCAGAGTTTTCTGAATGTAGGTATAGACATGAAGATAGGTGGATAACAGCTTTGTGGCTCTCCTCTATTCCTCTGAGTCTTTAGACATCACTTACAAAACATATAAACATAATATTGTTCCAGTAGCTATGTCTCTACCCTAGCAGAATAACCCAAGAAGGATCCCATCCAAGACCTGGGTGTAACTGGACATGATTACTCATTCATATTGGGCCTGATTCCACTATCAAGTATAAAGGATGGAGCAATGAGCTTTGTCAATCAGATTCTCTCTGTGGAGTATGGAGACAGAGATGTGACCTTGAGAAGTACTGGTCACTACATGCCAAGATAAGAGCAGAGCCACAAAGTTCCATGGAGAATTTTCATACATTCTGATCGAGGCATCTAGAATTTTCCTGAAGCCCCATAACTTCTCTCATCTCCCTCTCTGCGCAGTTAGTCCACTGCTCTGTTCCTGAATTCTAAATTTTTGCATCTGTGGTTAAAATTTTGCTTATTACCATATTTATCCTTGTAAGCCTCTCTCATCAATCAACTAATTGGAAATATTCTATGTTCCTTGTGGCTCACATGCTGATAAGCAATAAAAAGACTAATTTTTTTTAACAAGAGTTTAAATCCAAAGATCCCAAGAATAGACTTGCCAATGTCCTCAGTGGTAAGTAACCCAATAGCAGAGTTCTTTCTGGGATGAAATGCGGAGAAGAAAAAAATGATAGACTCCAGGAGAAAGCTCAGTCTCAGATGATCCATCTGAGTCATATAGGAATATTTGTTTGGAAATCAAAATGCTTTACCATCCTAAATATTCAGTAATATAGGACAGGCAAAATAGAGTATATTACTTAGGTCTTCAAAACAATCAAAATTGTGTTATTGAAATACAATTTACTAGTCTACAGTATGCCAAGATATTCATAATAATAAAATTGGGAAATAGAAGTAAATATATGTGCTCACCTTCCCATTATATATAAATATTTCACTACTTGTTTATTTACACACATAGAATGAGATTAACTTTGGACTGTGGGATGAAGAGCTTTTCCTTTTCTCCTTTTGGGGCTTTTATTTATGTTTTCAACATTTCTTTTATTTTCTTTTATTTTTTTGGTTTTGGGGTCACACACAGTGGTGCTCATTCCTGGGTCTTCCCTCAAGAATCACACCTGTGGGAGCCGGGCGGTGGCACTGGAGGTAAGGTGCCTTCCTTGCCTTCGCTAACCTAGGACGGACTGTGGTTCGATCCCCCGGTTACCCATATGGTCCCCCAAGCCAGGAGCGACTTCTGAGCGCATAGCCAGGAGTAACCCCTGAGTGTCACCGGGTGTGGCCCCCAAAAAAACAAAAAAAACAAACAAACAAAAAAAAGAATCACACCTGGAAGTGCTTGGGGAACCATATAGGATGCCTGGAATTGAACCTGGGCTAGTCATATGCAAGGCAAGCACCCTACCTGCTGTACTATTGCTCTGGACCCTCTTTTCATTTTTAGGGGGAGAGTGGGCTACACTAGGCAGTGCTCAGGGTCTATTCTGACTTTGCTCAGGAATGACCCCTGGCAGCACCATATGCACTACAGGAACTTGAGCCAGCTTTACAGCTATCACAGTCACACACAAGGCAGGTGCCATCCCCTCTGTTCTTTTCTCTGACCCTCAATGTCTGCTTAGACCAGCTTTTCTCTTCCAAAACTATTTGTCAGTTAGGTTGTGGTCATTTATTGGTTTGTTTTGATGTTCAGGGGCCATGCCCAGTGGGTATTTAGGATTTTTTCATTGTTCTATGCTCTAGAGAGATCCCCAGTAGGTTCAGAGAACTATATGCAGAGTCTGGAATCTAACCAGGTTAGGCTGTATGGAAAGCAAGCACTCCATCTCCTGTACTTTTTCTCCAGCCTCAAACCTTTAATGTTTTAAATATTTAGCTAAAAAATGATTTCTCCAAAGAGCTCCCAAATTCCCATCAATAAAATTCTACCCTCAAAAAATAACTTGAGGGGCCGGAGAGATAGCACAGCGGTAAGGCGTTTGCCTTGCATGCGGAAGGACATTGGTTAAAATCCCGGCTTCCCATATGGTCCCCCAAGTCTGCCAGGGGTGATTTCTGAGCGTAGTGTCAGAAATAACCTCTGAGCGTTGCCGGGTCTGACCAAAAAAAAAAAAAAAAAACTTGATAATTGTGGTGGCAAGAGAAGGCCTTTCTGAAGCCAAACAAGCCTTTGTCTCAAACACTGAATCTGCCACTTCCTAACTATTGTATCTTGAGTAAGCAAAGTCCGTAGGCCCATGTCCTTGACTAAAAGAAGCAGCTTTGAGAATGGTACCATTTTGGGGTTTTTTGTTTGTTTGTTTTGTTTGGGGGCCACACCGATGGCACTCGGGTTATTCCTGGCTTTGTGCTTAGAAATCGCTCTGGCAGGTTCGGGGGACTTTATGAAATGCCGAGGATAGAATCCGGGTTCATCCTGATTGGCTATGTACCATGCAAAAGCCCTGCCACTGAAGAATGGCACCACTTTGCTATGGTCTCTTTTGGGATAAAGGGAACTCACTCTCCCTTTTGCTTATTTTGCATTTAAATGACTAGATGATATCTGGCATCTAGTAGCTTCCAGTAAGTACCAGGTAATTAAATGGACTCACATAAATGCACATTTATTCACAAGTATGTACTCAGATACATGTACAAGTCACATATATTTGAGTGTGTGTGCATGGAAACTCATCTGTGTAGCACATGGGCATGTATGCTGTGTCATATTAGTATTCACATTACAATAAATTAAACTGAACACTGTGACAAAAATTAAGTCACTGTAATTTCAGCTTTTTGCTGAATTTGCTGAATTTTTTAACAGGATATTCTAAAAATCACTAGTAATTTTATTATTTTTTTCTAGCTTTTTTTTTTTAAACCTTCACCAGTGCAACATTCCCATCACCAACGTCCCAAATGTCCCTCCTCCCCACCCCACACTGGCCTGTGTTCTAGACAGGCTTTCTACTTCCCTCATTCAGTCACATTTTGTTATGATGGTTCTCAGTGTAATTATTTCTCTAACTGCACCCATCACTCTCTGTGGTGAGCTTCAAGTTGTAAGCTGGACCTTCCAGTCCTCCTCTCTTTCGTCTCTGAGAATCACTGCACAAATGTTTTTTTTATTTTTCTCAAAACTCATAGATGAGTGAGACCATTCTGTGTCTATCTCTCTCCTGTTGACTTATTTCACTCAGCATAACAGATTCCATATACATCCATGTATAGGAAAATTTCATGACTTCATCTCTTCTGACGGCTGCAATAATATTTCGTTGTATATATGTACCACAGTTTTTTTTTGGGGGGGGGGTTGGGGCCACACCGGTGGTGCTCAGGTGTTACTCCTGGCTGTCTGCTCAGAAATAGCTCCTGACAGGCACAGGGGAACATATGGGACACCGGGATTCGAACCAACCACCTTTGGTCCTGGATCAGCTGCTTGCAAGGCAAATGCCGTGCCGCTGTGCTATCTCTCCAGGCCCATACCACAGTTTCTTTAGCCATTCATCTGTTGAGGGGTACATCTAGACTGTTTCCAGAGTCTGGCTATTGTATACAGTGCTGCAATGAATATAGGTGTGAGGAAGGGATTTTTGTATTGGATTTTTGTGTTCCTAGGGTATATCCCCAGGAGTGGTATAGCTGGATCGTATGGGAGCTCAACTTCCATCTTTTGGAGGGATCTCTATATCGCTTTCCATAACAGTTGGACTAGACGGCATTCCCACCAGCAGTCAATAAGAGTTCCTTTCTCTCTACATCCCGGCCAGCACTGCTTGTTCTCATCCTTTGTGATATGTGCCATCTCTGAGTCACTAGCAATTTTAAAGTCTTCAAGCTCCTTTTACTAAAAAAAAAAAAAAAATGATGCTGATACAATTCATTAGGACAGCAGGAAGTCATGTGGTTTGTTTTCAGGTTTCCATTGCTGAAGTTCTGCTGTGGCCAATGTTGTAACCAATAACATCACCAAATGGTCATCTTGACATTTATTTTTAAATGTCCAACACTTAATATTTATTGAATATGTAGCCAATTCACCAAACCCAAACTTTAAAAACTGGATAAAATTAAGTACTTTTCTGACATTCTAATATTGATTAAACGTTATCATTGATAAATTTATAATTATATCATTTATAATTGATTAAGTTGTGCCACTCCTCAACCACCAAAAATAAGTTCAAGTACTGTTATTCTCTGGTTCCTGTGAATGTAACCTTAAGGCCTTTGTAGATACTGCAGATGAGGATCTCAAAAGGAAATGATGCTGGATTTCTGGGGAGACCCCGAATCAGGTATTATCTCAAGACAAGAAGGCAGAGGATTTAAGACACAGTGAAACAAAGGAAATGGCTGGGTGTAGACATGGGCAAGAAAGTAGGGTTGTGGTCACAAACTAGGAAGCACGTGGAATTCCAGGAACAACAGAACAAGGAGCAGGGGGCATAGTGATAACACAGAGGGGCGGTTACTTGCATTGCTTGCAGCTGGCCAAGAGTCCATCTCCAGCATTCCATATGGTCCCCTGAGCCTATTGGGCAGGAGTGGATTGAACACAGAGTCAGGAATAAGCACTGAGCACCACTGGGTGTGTGGTCCAAAAACACACAAGAGAAAGGGAGCCAGGGAATCTCCATCCTGGAGCCTTGAAGGGAAGGGAAGAAACCTTGTGGATTTGGGACCTTGTGGGTTTGGATTTGGGATTTTCTAAAATGGAAAAACACAATTCTGGGTGGGGTTTTTTTGGCCACTCTGTTATTGGTGGTTTATTCTAGCCACAGTACAAATTTCACATAAGATTTAAACTAGGGAGTTTGGAGAGATAGCACAGGGGTAAGGTACTTAGTTGCCTTGCATGTAGCTGATTCTGGTTTGATCTCCAGCATCCCAGAGTTCTTTAATCCCACCAGGAGTGATTCATTAGTGCAATTAGGAGTCAATGAGCATCATCAGGTAAAATAACAAAACAAAGTAAATATTTAGGCTAGATAAGTACATATGCTTTGGTGGGATTTCACTCCAAAAATGCTATCACCTTTTTCTCTGCAGATCACCCCACCCCATCCCCTGCCCCAGGACGTGAGTTCATAGAAGTTCCAGCTTGCAGGTCCCTTCCTGCTCCCCACACCAAGAAGGAGTGTGAAGCCTGCACCCAAATCTTCCCCACTCATCTCCACCATGAAATTATGAGCCAGAGCCCCTTCCCTACCATCAGGGAGTCCTGGCCTCATTCATTGCCTTCCCTACACCCCGGAAATTGTTGTTGGCATTCACTCATGACAGCTATACAGCCGTCCCCAAAGTCAGACCCGGAATAGTTTTTACACCATAGCAAAGCTGGAAGAAAAATATTTTCTCCTCTTCGGTAATGTCGGGGTTTAATTATACATTTCTCAAATTGCAGCTTCAGGGGATGGCAAAACACATAATTTAGCCATCTTCCACCATATGAAATCTTCTATTGGAACAAACAAGATCAGAGCTATTATGTTCTGTCCATCGTACCCGGAGGTAGAAGCGGTAATTCATGCTTTCAGTGAGAGAGGGGGAGAGTGAATTTGCCCAAAGTGGCCCATTTTCATTTCTGCTTTTTCTCGTTTTTTTAACACTGGGGCTAAGCTCTAGTTAACGCTGAAAATAAATGTGTGTTGCTTGCAGCAAAGACAGAAAATGGGAAGTCTTGGAACAGTGCCTGGCATTAACCCTTTCCTCACTAGAAACCAGGAATGGGTAGAGAGGAGTCAGCAGGGGTTTGGGGATTGGACATTGACGAATTCCGATTTGAGGGTTCCTGGGACTAAAGCGGGGGAGTCTCCCTGCAATACAGCCTGGTCCTCATCACAGCTCCTACAACCTTAGATTTGAGGACCAATTTCTTCCTTATTTTCTCTTGCAACTGAGATGTGGTGCTGCTGTCTCCTTAATTCTCTGCTTCCCAGTGAAGGTGATGTGTCTGGTACTCAAGGAATTGTCTTCATTGTCCTTGCAATGTAGCTGCATATTTTGCTTTGTTTTGTTTTGTTTAAGGCCACTCCCTGTAGTGCTCAGGGCTTACTCCTGGCTGACAATATGCCCAGAGATCATTTCTTGTGGGGCTCATGGAACTCTATGGAGTACAGAAGATTCAAACCAAGATGGGTTGTGTGCAGGCAAGCATTCTACCTGTTGTACAATCTCTCTGATCCCGTGTCCACTTATTTTAAATAATAAAAATACACAGTGTGTTTATAAAACCTACCAAGACATAAAGAATCTGTAAGCCCAGCTGAAAAACCTAAAGTTCCAAATAGATACATGTACCCATAAAATAGGGATTTTTTTGACATTTAGCAGTACTAATTTTCACCCTTAATTAATATAGAAATGCATTATAATCCCACTCAAAATTCCAGCCAGAATTCATTGCACCTTCATTCTCAACTTCATACGGAGAGGGAAAGTTGCTAGAATAGCAATGGGATCTTAACAACGAAAAGACAGAGAAGAAATTACCAACTATCAAAACACATTCCAGACATATAATCAAAATAGTGTGAGATTGGCTTAAGCAAGGACACATCTTAATAGAACAAATTATGAACTCTGAGTTAGATACATGTATATCTGGGAGCCTGATGTAGATGTCGCTTTTTAAATCTCCTCCTTCTTTGGCATAAATTCAGCTTTGAGAAATGTGCTTTTCTGAATATTTACTTTTACACATCAAAATATTTCTACATATATAAACTGCGATGCTCTATTTATATAGTTGTATAAAACTATGCAAGTGAGCATTGAACAATTTTTGTCTGTTTAGTTTTGGGCCCACCCAGTGATGTTCAGAGCTTACTTTTTGCACTGTGCTCTGGGATCACTCCTGGTAGTGCTCAGGTGAAATATGGGGTACTGGGGATTGAATTCATGTCAGGTCAGCCTCATGCAAGACAAATGCCTTGCCAGCTATACTATCTATCACTCCAGTCCCCAAAGTGATACTTTTCTATTAGAGCTGCACTTTTAATATTTATTATTTATGTATTATTTTATTATTCTGTGCTTCTATATTCCAAGTAGATCAGTTCTAGGAAGATGAAATAAAGAGAACAAAATAATGTTTCCGGGTGTTCCTCACTTAGATTGTGTCTGTGTGCAACTCCATAGACTGTAAGTGACTGGATAAGGGCCAGGTCATGAGCAAATCTGGGGTAATGAGGGAACTTCACAGCCAGGAGCCAGGAGCTCTGGCTAGGCTGTATGTGAGCATGAGAGAACATTGCACCCAGACTCATGAGCTGACTGTGGTGCTCCAAAATTCAATTTCTCCGCTGTGGTGCTTACTAAGGGTTGCAGCTATTTCATTGGTGCTCACATGCCTTATAGTGTATCACATCAGAAATCATGCATTGGAGGTAAGGCGTTTGCTTTTCATGCAAAAGGTCATCGGTTCAAATCCCGGTGCCCCATATGGTCCCCCGTGCCTGCCAGGAACAATTTCTGAGCAAGAAGCCAGGAGTAACCCCTGAGCACTGCCGGGTGTGACCCAAAAACCAAAAAAAAAAAAAAAAAAAAAAAAAAAAAAAAAAAAAAAAAAAGAAAGAAAAAGAAAAAAGAAATCATGCATAACAGCAGGGCTGGCCAGCAGCAGAAAGTCAGGACAAACAAGATGTTTGAACTCATGACTATACTCAGGTTGATGCTCTTTGGTCCAAAAACATTGCTATTTTTTTTGTTGGTTGGTTGGTTTATGTTTGGGGACCACACCCAATGATGCTCAGAGGTTACTCTTGACCCTGTGCTCAGGAATCAAGTTTGGCATGCTAGGGAAATCATATGGGACTTTGGGGTTTGAAACTGGGTCAGCCACATGCAAGGCAAGCGCCCTCCCCGCTGCATTATCACTGCAGTCTCATGAACATTGTTTTAAAATGACGATTATGTCCAAGTGGGTGCTTTGCTGATGGGCCATGTGATAGTCGGGACTTATGCAGATCCTGACAGAGGGTCTGTACATTCTGGAGCTGGGTGTGCAGACCACCAAGGAAGTGATCTAGTATGGAAACCTTATGTTAAATTATAATAATATTCTGAATATTCTCCTTTGGTCTGCAGTGCTCAATAAGGTGAAAATCACTAGATATCTTTGGAATCATCTCTAAGTTGGGGACTGCAGGAAATGAAGTGAATTCACTGAGGGAGAAATTATCTTCTTTTTCAAAAACAATCCAACCAGAACTCAATAAAATGAATTTCTTTCCATAAGCAATAAAAAGGATTCGACACCATCATCAGAGAAATAAGTTTGAATTTTTGGTGGTTGTTTTTGTTTTGGTTTGGGGGTCAGACACTACAATGCTCAGGGCTCACTGTTGGTTCTGTGCACAGGGATTACTGATGGTAAGGCTCAAGGACCATATAGGATGCTGGGGACTGAACCCAGGTCTACCATGGACAAGTCAAGTACTCTACCCCACTCCACTATCATTTCAGCCCCAAAAGTTTGCTTTTTAAGGATGAAAAATATGAATAATAAAAATGATGCTTTTACTTCATGGGGATACCCCAAGTAGGGGACTTGCCTTGCACAGAAAGACCCAAGTTCAATCCCCCAACATCCCATATAGTCCATGAGCACTGCTAGGAGTAACTTTTTATGCAGATCCAGGAGTAAGCCCTGAATACTGCTGAATATAGCCCCCAAAACAAGAAGAATATTCCTGCTCTCATTTGATGGCCATTTTCTCCCTCCCTCGCTTCTAGAACCTTCTCCTTCGGGAAGGACCCAGAGGAGTCTAGGGCCAGGTGGGCGGGGGGGGGGGGCAACAGGGGGGTGAGGTGCAAGCCCATGTCTTTATGACAAGCAATGTTTCATCACGATACCTGGGCTTTCAACTAAACTGAGAGGACTCCTTTTCTCTCGCACTTCCAACACCTTATCACTGACGCTTGAAGCATCACCATCACCAAAAGGGGGATGTCAGACTGAGTTGTCACAGGAACATAAGAGCAGAGCACCCAACCCAGAGCACAATGACCAAGAGGCCTCAAGTGTCCCTGTGAAACCAGTTCCCCTCCTGAGCTTGTGGGTCCTCAAGTGCGGTCTAGGAGACATGTGTGTGAAATTCCAGATGCATACAAATCACTTTATTGTCCAGTGCAAACAGGTGGATTTGTGTCCCTCTCTTACCCATACATGAAATCACTCATTCTGTACACTCACTGTCCTCCCCGTTGTTCAGCAGCCAGGCCCTGGCCCTTGCCTGCTTCTATCCTCACTGGAATGATTTTGCTGCTGAAGTTTATGTCTGGATACTGAGGCCTGATGCACCTGTCCTTGCAGCTCCACACCTGCCTCTCAGAGCCCACAGCCTAGCATCTCTTAGTCCTGTTGATTTTTCTTTGTTTTCTGGCCACAAGTATGTGAATAAGATGCTGGATACAGATGAGAGGTTAAAGAGAAGCTGCTGTCTGTCCATCTATCCATCTGGGGGCAAACTCAGATAACCAGAGAGGTTATCTGGGGGAAACAAGGGGTCCAGGGGACTAAGTGTAAGGTTCAAGTGTGAGGTCCAGGGAAGATGACCTGGCCTGTGTCTCCCATGCTCCTGAGCCACTTCAATGATCGAGGTACAGGCACTGGGTAACTGTCAACGGGACCAATTAAATGAATCAGATCACCTGGGGCCCTCTGCTCCCATGGGGCCACAAACACTATCATTGTAGAACCTGTTAGAAATCTGTATTCTCTGCCTTTTAGCCAAGAAGAGCACAGGCACCAACTTCACCCTGGACAGGGAGCACAGGCCCTAAGATACCCAATGGGAGGACTTTCATTTCCTACTTATTTTAGTGCTCGACTGCAGCAAGGAGGCCAAGGGAGAGTGATAAGTCCTGGGGTGGGGACATGCAGGAGCCACAACCTGCCTCTCTAAATACTCTAAATACTTACAAGTGAGTGCACACTTGTCCACATGCATGTATACACAAGCAGGGAGCCACATACATGTGTGAATGTGTGAAGAGACATGCAAACGTGCACGCAGGCACATATACATATGTACATGCACACAGAAGCACAAACACATGTACACACACATATACACAGCAGCCAGACTGGATAGAGGGAAGAACATGGAGAACACAGAGAAGTGGCAGCAGACCATGGGATGGCTTTGTTCCCATCCCAACTCTGCCCCCAAAGGAACAACTTCAAAACTTCAATCTCGGGAGCCGGGAGGTGGCGCAGGAGGTAAGGTGTCTGCTGCCTAGCCTAGGATGGACCACGGTTCCCATATGGTCCCCCGTGCCTGCCAGGAGTGACTTCTGAGCGCATAGCCAGGAGTAACCCCTGAGCGTCACTGGGTGTGGCCCAAAAACAAAAACAAAAAAAAAACTTCAATCTCAAGCAGCTTTTTGAGGTGTCAGATACACCCACTCTTTTATATGTCCATGTGCTCTGCTTTCGTTTCAGAGCTGTGATTTGGGACTGCCCTGTGCTCATGGGAAAGGGCTCTATTAAATATCATGATTCAGAACATCCAACCTGCCTTTGGACTGAAAACCACTTTAGTAGCATGTAGATCATCTGGTTTTCCTCCAAATGACCCCCTCTCTGTCTGGGTTTATTCTCCCTGCTCTCCCATTAGTTCAGGTGAAACTGATCTCTTCTCCTGGCTGCAACCCTGACCCCATGTCCCAGGGATGGTTTGGAGGTAAGGACCCCATGAGTGTGGGGGGATTCTGATCTAGTGAGACCAAGGTGAAACAGCAGAACTCACAAATGCATAGTGCCAGCTGGTTTTACAGAACAGGCAGCCTCCCAACCAGCAAGTAGAAAGTCCTGCATGGACTTGCCCAGAACAACGGTTATCTGGGCAGAACGAGAGTGAATGGCCATCCGCCAAAGACAAAGGTGGGGTGTGTGTGGGGGGTGTCCTTTCTCTATTGATGGCCCAGGCAGGAGGTTTTGAGCTGGAAACTCCTGCTGGTAGTTCTCAGCTGTGAATTCAAGGTCAGCTGATGCTGCTTCAGTGCTGCATCATGTCTGTGGGAGAGGGAATGAAGTATGAAGGGCTCTACTTTGCCTTTTCTATGTTTGACAAGGTGCACCAGAGGAAACTCTGATAGACACTTGGGGTCCACAATACCCTGAGAGCATGAAAGTCCAGAACCCCAAAGGACACCCTGAGTAGTGTAGAGGAGTGATATTCTCAAGCCTCATCCATCCTGTTCTCGGACTCCTTGCCCCCACCAGATGAGGGACAGTGCCCTGTGGCTGGCACCCCAAGTCCCTCGACTTTGCTATGGCAGTGAAGCAAATAAACAATCCCAGAGCACCTTGATGTTGTTTCCTTCCGCTCTCCTGGCAGCCACAGTTATTTTGGCCCGTCTGACCTCATCTCTCTTTGCATCGTTATTGCTTCAGCTCAATCTCACTCACTCTCTTTGCTCTGTTTATTTTATTCCTGGGCCCACAAGTCACTACTTGCTTCACATCTTCTCAACCACTTATCAGGCTGGTTTTGCTAACTCAGAGGATCTCTCACAGCAAGGCACCTATGTCTCCGGCCACAATGCTCTCGTGGCTGTTCAGCTCTGTGGCTATCATAAGTGTGTGT
>PVKC010009196.1:0-27247 GCA_004027635.1 Crocidura indochinensis
CCCTCCTTTTCTTGGAATTTCCTGTTCATTGGGAATCATTGCAGTTCCTATCACAAATAAGGTTCAACAGGTTACCTGCGCCTACCAGCATAGGGTAGGTACACACTAAGCCAGTGTAGCGACAAGTGCGACTTTCTAACTGCTTCCCTCATGGGCCTTGGTGGAAGACAGTATGGTTTCCAAGAGTGAGTCTCTCATGAGTGAGCTCACTTCCTTTCACCTCCCCAGCTCGGGGTCCGGGAACTGGACAGACATTGGACAGACACTGGGTGTTGGCCCACCATACTCAGCACTCGAGTCCATCTTGTTTCTGTTCTGGGGGATAATTTTTTTTCCTAATGACTTGACTTTGGCTTAATTTGAAATGTCTTTTGGCAATTCCCGTAACTTCTCTGGTGCTCCCAATTGGACTTCTAAAATAGAACCATTTCCTCAACCCCACTTTGTGGATGACAGAAACAATGGCTACTCCTGAGGAGTCATTTTGTTTCTTGTGTAATTCCTAAACATAAGGACCAGATATTTCTATTGATTGAGAAGGAATATTGCTGTAGATTGTGGGATATATGCTTTGTTTGGGATTTTGATTTAAGGACAGATGTTCTGGGGTGGGTCCCCTTGTTCCATCCTGGCTCATACTCAGGAATGGGTTGGATGGTGGCAGGGTGCTACTGTATTTTCAAAGGAGCAGGGTATGGTCCTTTGGATCCCACCAGTGCCTCAGGGCTGCAAGTTCTGAGTCAGCACACTTACTTGGAACTGGAGCACTGAAAGCTACCAGGTGTGGTTCTAGCAGTGGTTTGTTTTCTTCATTTGCTGCATGTCCTGAGGGTTCTGGAATGTCAGCAGGCCTTCCAGGTCATCAGTGGAGCCTGGCTTCCCTTCCAGGCAAGACAGCCTCAGTCTTGCTCCAGTCCACATTAGGATCGAGGATTTTAGGATCTGGCCAGAGGGCTGAAGGACAGGTTTTGCAGAGGTGCTTGGAGAAGATGGAGAAGAGGGGTGGTAGTGCCAGGGCTTGCTATCAGCCTTAGGCTCCATAAAGGTCATCAGGTGTCAGTGCTCCTGGAAAACTCTTGGCAGAGGGTTATGAGTGAATTGTACTATTTTGATTTATGATTCTGTAGCAGATGCCGAGCTACAGATGCCAGTTTTGTTTGCCCTTTTCTTAATGCTCACAAGGCTCCAGAACCTGCTTCCCTTCTGTGGGAGAAAGTTGGGAACTGAGATCCTGGCTGACTTCTGGCCTGCAGCCCTTGTTCTTGGTGGGAACTGTGCCTGCCAATGTGCTAGGTTGTGTGTTCTCTCTGTGCCCTGAGAACCATGTGTGCTCCTTTGCCTGGTCTTTTAAAAGGGGAGGGAATTCCCAGCCGTATTCAGGTCAGATTGGAGCTCGGGAACCTGCAAGACACTGCCGGGGCTGGTCCAGGCCTGACTGGCCTGTGCAGGATCCCTGGACACGAGGTTCTCCTGTTTTCATTGCTCTTTCTGGTGCTGGTTCCTCTTCTGTTGGATCACCGGCACAAGCTTTCCTGCTGCAGGTCTCATTTCCCATCCTGCAGGTAGATTCTGAGCTGAGCTCCTTCATTCAGGGCTGCTGGTTACCTGATCCTGTGAGCGCACAGGGGCAGATCACACATTTTCCACTCCCGCCTCTTCCCCTCTCCTCTGTAAGAGAACAGAGTCACAGGCAGGTCTTTTCTGTCTGCCTCCTTGAGGGAGAAATGGCAACATCCTGACACCCCACACTCTATTCTGGCCTTGCTGGGAGTTTATGGAGCCAGTTCAGCACAAATGCACTTTGTTCTTGTGGATGGGATGTCTCCTGTAGTACATTCTAGGGCTGGAGGGGGCATACTTAGGTTGCACAGGAATGGCCCACTCAGAGCAGAGACCACAGTCTTCTGGTTTCGGGTCCATCTTGTTCCTCTGAGCATGCAACAAAGAGTGGCTCCTAACACACATAGGTACCTCCAGCTATGCCCCTCCACCTGGCTTCTCCTTGGCTGCTGCTGACCTGTCTCTCGGCTGCCACTAGGGGGCTCATGACACCTGCAGCTCCTCAGTACTCTCACCTTTTCTGGGAGGATGGGTGAATGCAATGAGCCCCCACTGCCAGTGTGTCTGACTCAATTGAACTCTTCCTGGGTTGCTTTTCCAGGGCCATTCCTGTGAGGTGCTTGATAAACTCCCTGAAACAAAAGAATGGAAGGTACTTGAAACTGTGTGGCCCTGAGTGGGACTGAAACATGGGACAAGAGAGGCAGGCTTATGAGATCCTGTCGGGGTGGGGGGCTATTAAGGGATATGGGGCATGTACGGGTGTCAGGTGTGTGCATGGAGTGTGGGATGTATGTGGAGATGTGTGGTGTGGGGGATATGTAGAGTGTAAGGGGTTTGGGAGTTGTGAAAATGTGTGATATGTGTGTGGTAGGAGTATTTGTGGAGTGTGGGGCATATAGGGTATTGTAATTGTGTGTATGTATATAGGGATATGAGGGATGTGTGTCTAGGTTGTGGAGTGTATGTTGAGATGTGTAGTGTGGGAGTCTAGGGGATTTGTGTGGGTGTATGGTGTTATGTGGGGTATACATATAGTGTGAGAGGTGTGGCGTGTTTGATATGCATGTGTGTTGGATATGTGAGTTGTGTGTGTGGGATAGGTGGAAAGTGTTAAGTGTGTGAGTATGGGGTGTGATAGTTTCAATCTGCCCTTTTCTGCATCCTGATTCATTTTCTTCTCTCTACTCTCTTGAGTAGAGAGTGTGGTCCCAGGCAGCTAGCTTCCTTGCAGAGCCATCAGACAGACAGACAGACAGACAGATCCCTTCTCCAGGGTGCTGCCATCACTGACGTCATTCACAGACTGGCTTTTTCGTTTGTTTCAAAAGAAAAACTGTCCCACGCCTGGCAGCTGCCTTTCCCTGGCTCTGCTTTGAGTCCTTTGTCTTAGGAGCGTTGTCCTCTCATCTTCCATGTGACTTGCTTCACCCCTTCGCTGTCCCTGAGGCTGCTCATAGCACTCTCGGCCCTTCCCTTTCCCCTGTCCCAATCAGGACAGTTCCCTGTGGTGTCTAATATTGCTTCTCCTTCCATCCAGCTGTGAGCACTAGCTCTTTGTACTCCCTCCCAGCACAGTAGGTGACCATGTCACAGTTGCTTTTGAGGAGACTGGACTGATTTCTCCTCCTTGCCTTTGGCTCACTATGTTCTGTGAAATGTGCCTGTGACATCACAGGGGATTCGTCCCTCTTTTCCTCTCTTTGCTCTCTTCTTGGGCACCCCAGTGGCCTGTGTCCAGCTCCCTTTGTCTTTCCCATTCAGTACCCAAATGCTTGTCCTGAATCAAGGGTCCTCTTGGCAGGATGAAGAAGGAACAATGTCACAAGACTGAAGTTTCATACCACCTTGAACATCCTAGGCACTGTGGACCCCAGGGGCTGGACTGGTCCCTCAGGTGAAGAATCCTTAAGGACTCTTTTCTACAGAAGATGATCATTGAGATTCAGTGATATTTATCTCAAAGACCTCACTTCTTTTTTTGGGGGGGGCACACCCATTTGATGCTCAGGGGTTACTCCTGGCTAAGCACTCAAAAATTGCCCCTGGCTTGGGGGGACCATATGGGACGCCGGGCCTTTCTTGGCTAGCGCTTGCAAGGCAGACACTTTACCTCTAGCGCCACCTCACCAGCCCCAAAGACCTCACTTCTAATTTGAGGTGGAGGTGAGGACCAGGTAGATGGCTAGCCTGTGCAAGGCCCCAAGTTTTATCCCCAGCACTGCATGGACCCCCTCCTGCCCTCAAACTGTGGGTATGACCCCTATGACCAAAGGGGACTATCTCTAGAGCCTTGGCTCCTTATCCCTCATCCCTTGCTCTATGTAACCCAAGAGGATGCTCTTAGGCAACTCTTTTTAGTGGTTCTCCAAACTGAATGTTGATAAAAATCATCTGGAGAATCAACACTAAAGACTCAGAAGAATGTCTAAACACTAGAAACTGAGCAAAGTGTGTGTTCCTCTTTGTTTTCTTGTCCTAAGAGCTTAGGTGCCATGAGGTGGGTACTGGGCTCCCCTGAGCCAGCCACTGGGTCTCTGAGACCTCTGTGTCTGCTCATCCGAAACCAGGGATAGGGACTGGAAGACGCAGGGTCAGAGACAGCTTTTGCCTGTCAGGGCCATCGCGATCAGGTTAGGTCCTAAGGACAGGCTCAATGAGCATGAGGCTCTGCAGACCACTCCCTGCTCTTGGGAAACACCTCTTGATAAGGACTTTGGCTCTGTAGGGGAAGCCCTGAAAGGTGATTTGTAGAGCTAGGTCATTTCAGGAAAGTGTTCCTATATTTAGTGGGAAGAAATAGGAGACATCCCTTTGCCCCAGTGATGGGTGTCCTGTGTTACTTGCCTTTGGCCTTTCATTACGTTGGGCCTCTACAGCAAATTTGATACCACCTAGCACTATGTGGGGGGTGTGTGTGTGTGTGTGTGTGTGTGTGTGTGTGTGTGAGTGATGGCATCCCCTTTGTGGGACTTAGACCTCAACACGGTTGCTGGTAGCAATATGGTGTGTGTCTGTGTGTGTGTGTATGTGGGCGTGCGCGTGTGTGATGGCATCCCCTTTGTGGGACTTAGACCTCAACAAGATTGCTGGTAGCAATACCAGGCAGGGAGCTCTCAGCAGGAAACTGCAACTCAGAGAGGGTGCGGATCCACTCAGGGCTCACTTCCATCAATTCCTAGTGCCAGCCAGCCCCTGTCATGCCCCTGCTTGCTTGTTTTGGGGAAGTTCTAAAAAGCTGGGTGAAATGCGAACTTTACTGGCTCTAACATGCCAGTGGTTCTGGATACAATTGAGAATGTGTCTGAGAATACGGTCCCTTGCCTCGCCCTTCTGTGCTCTGGTTTGCTTATGATGAGCTGCTTCAGATTCTGTTGGAAAATTGTTAAATGAGAAAGATGAAGGTCCAGGACACTGGCCCAGCCCCCCTCCTCCCCTCGGAGCACTGACCGGGTCCCCAGCAGCTGCCATCCCAGCTGCAGTAGGGAAAGGGTAAAACTGGTTTTCATTCATCAAGCACAATTTTAAGGTAAAGAACAGCATTACAATTGGGCAGTGTTCTTTACTATTTATTTTTGAGTGTTAAGATGTTCTTTTGGGACATGTCTACTATAATAAAGGATGGTAGTGGCTGTACTTGATTGTTGAAGCTTTGACATTCTTTCTTGGCAAAATCAAAGACTGTCAGTGGTATAGCTGTTTTTTTATGTGATTTGACTGACTAGCTGGTGAAATTTGAAATTTGAAATCTGAAAATGTTTACAGTTTTAGATCAGTGGTGTCCACACTTTACTTCTATGCCTGGATTTGGGGATAATGGGGCTGCCTAGAATCCTTCACCTCACTTTCAAGTGGAGACACCCTCTACCCTTTGCTATCTTTGTTTTCGGCTTAATTTTGTTTGCTGGACGTGTGAGTAGAAGAGAGGCAGGAATGTTGTTGCTTCTGCAGGCAGGACTGAGTGAGCTCTGGTCCTTCCCTCATCTGACAAAATCTTATTTACTGCAAGTCAGAGTTTCAGAGAAAAACAGAACCAATAGAGGATATGTGTGTGAGTGTGTGTGTGCACATGGATGTGCATACTAGTAGAGGTAGGTGATATGTTTTTTTAGGGAATTGGTTCATTGGATTTTAGTGGCTGGTAAAACCCAATCCTGTAGGGCAGGATGACTGCCGAGAGCTGAAGAGAAGAGTTAATGTGGAGATGCTCAGCCTCAAAAACTGGAGGCAGAATCTTCCTTCTCTAGGCTCACCAATTTTTCTCTTTTCCACATCTCCAACTGTTTAGACAAGGCCCTCCCATGTCCTGGAGAATAATTCTCTTTCTCAGGATCTATTGATTTTATGAGATTTTATGATGTGAGGATACAGCACATCAGAACTAGGATGATAATTGCTGTAGGAAAATAGCACTTAGAAATGAATTGATCTCTGAATATACTGCTTAGTTGTATTTGCTTTTTCAAAATGTTGACTTAGACACTTAGACATGATTTACAAAGTTGTTTGCACCAGAATTTTGGGCAGATAATGGTCTCCCCTCCCATCTCACCACCAGGTGACTGTTCCCTCCACCAATGGTCCCAGGTTCCCTTCCTTCCCCAACCTGACTCCTTTAGAGCTGTATTTAAAGTTAATGACTGTAGTGTGGCTCATGCTTGAGTGGCTCATGGTTTATAGCAGTGCTTCTTAATTATTTTCTGTCATGCCCCTCTAGGAAGAAGAAAACATTTTTCGTGTCGTTCCCCCCCACCCCCGCGTGACTGTAAATAGTATCTTTATTAAAAAAAAAAACTTTAACCTGCAAAAAAATTATATAAAATAATTTGAGCTGATTTTTTTTTTTAATCAGAGGTGATGTCTGGATTTATGGCTACAATGGGCACGTTTTGCAAAGAGGACACAGTAACTCTCAGCTCCACAGACATATAGAGACATAAACACAGGGCTTAGCTTGCTATGACAGTGTTTGCCGAGATCAAACGCGCCCCCCTTTATAGAACCTCGAGCCCTTAGGGGGCACGCCCCACAATTTGAGAAGCACTGGTATAGAGGTATGCAGGTATCTTGCCTCTATTCCATAGATAGGCCCAGGACTCCTGTCCCTTGCTCCTGATAATTCTGGACCGCCTCTTCTTTTCCCTCCATTTCTTTCATTCTTTGTCATTTTCTCCCAATGTTTTGCCCCTTCCATGCCCTAGATATGTTATTCTGAATATGTCACATATTAGTGAGGATGTCTGTATTTGCCCTTGTTTTTCTGACACATTATACTTACCATGCAGTCTTGCATTTCCATCCAACCTGCAGCAAATGGTATGGTTTCGTCTTTTCCTGTGCTATATACCATAATTTCATTATCTACTACTCTTCCTTCACCTGCATTGTTTCCATATCCCAGATATTGTACTAATTGTGCTGTGAGCAGAGACATGCACATATCTTTTTAAATATGTTTTTGTGCTTATGTTTGTTTCCCACTTTGCTGGGCCTGGAAAAATCCATGTGAATGTGAACGAGGGAAAGAGAGAATAGGAATTCAGGAAGATGTGAAATAAAAGTTTTCTGAAGAAATTTTGGGGCTCTGAAAATATTTTTCTTTCTCAGCATCTTCCTTTCCCTCTTTGCCATCCTTGTTAACTCCCCCTCTTATTCTCTCACTCTTCTCCAGACACGGATGCAGAGTTTGAATCCAGATCCCAAAGCCCAGTACACGAGCATCTATGGAGCCCTCAAGAAAATCATGCGGACTGAAGGCTTCTGGAGGCCGTTGCGAGGCCTTAATGTGATGGTGATGGGTGCAGGGCCGGCCCACGCCATGTACTTTGCCTGCTATGAAAACATGAAAAGGACTTTAAATGCCGTTTTCCACCACCAAGGAAACAGCCACCTAGCCAACGGTACTTGAGAGTTTGTCTGGAGTTAGAAAGTTCTCTCCTTCAACAGACCTTTCCCCAGGGCTCTTCCCTGTGGCCCAGCAGCTGCCGCCTCATCTCCGCCTCACTTGCTTATGAATAAAGAACTCTAGAGTCCTGCGAGCAGGCACCCCAACACACTCAGACACACATGCACACACGCCTTTTATCTGTTCCCTTCTTTTGTTTTCTGAAGCCTGGGGACAGTCGGTTGACAGAGGTGTTTCAGTTTTGATTGTTGTTGGGGCTTTTTGGTTTAAAAAAATGTTTTTTAAACATTCAAAAGCAAATAATGATCAGATCTAGAAAAAAAAAAAAAAGCCCTGAATAGGGAAAAAAAAAACTTTTGAATGCTGGATTCAAAAAGTTATCTGGACAGCTTCTTTGAGACTATTTAAAAACTGGTTCTACAGGTCTCTGCATCGTCAAGATCTAACTAAACTTTAAAAGGTCAAGAAGTTTTATGGCTGACAAAGGATTTGCTCCAGCGCAGAAGGCCTTTCCCACCTTAAGCTTCTGGGGATTTGGGAATTTCGCCCTCATGCACTTCTGTTGATATGAGTCGCACCTCTGCAAGCAAGGGCTGGAATAGTTTTGCTGTTTTGAAGGATAGGCGGGTGGGGCGGTTGGCAGGCAGCTCAGCTCTGACCTGGTCTTTTAGCCAGGTTCCTCCTGAGCAGTGGTTTTGGTTTGTTGGGGTATGAAATGGGACTGTGGATTGTGGTCTAAAGTATACTTACTCTAGCCAAATTAATTTTCCCACCCTAGGGAGGTTAAGTGGCAGCAACTTTCCTCCCAACTTTGTGTTTCACTGAGATTCAACTCTTCTACCTACAAACCTTGATTATGACTGCATGGTTTGTGGACATGTGTTTTGCATTTTAAACATTGCCCCCAATGCATTTTTTGAGATGTTCTTAATGCTCAGTGCTTGCCCTATATCCGTGGCCTGTAACCCTTTTGCTGAAATTCCCTTCTGTCATGTTAGTCCTTGGTCACTGAAACCTTTGAAGGGGTTTTGACCCAGCTCATTTTATGCCAAGCTGTGCCCAGCCTACCATTTACTTCACTGTAGTGTGTGCTGGGGTGCATTTTGACTTTTCTGGGGACAAGGGTTTGGGCTTTGCCTGCATTTCTAATGTCCTGTCTTGACTTCTTTACACCTCCCATCTTGAGAGAATCTCATTTATGGGAAGTGTCCCGAAAACCCAAAAGTATAAACTAAGGCCTCAGTCTTTAAGGCTTTGAAAGTTTCTGGGTTTTGAGGCCAGACCAAATAAATTCCTCCAATGCAGCAGGGCAGCACCAGAAAAGGCACAGATTTGAAACAAATTCATATTGGCTGTTTTGTAAAAAAAAAAAAATGCTGAATTGAACACAATTTACCTGAAGGTTCTTGTCATTTTATTTTCCCCTTCTTGGTTATGATTGTCTCTGTTTAAGGGCCAAGTGAGCCCATTTGACAGCTGAAGCCAGAGTAGATAAGAAAGAACTAAAGTCAAGATTGTTGTTTTAGGGGGCCCGGGAGATAGCATGGAGGTAAGGCATTTGCCTTTCATGCAAAAAGGTCATTGGTTCGAATCCCAGTGCCCCATATGGTCCCCTGTGCCTGCCAGGAGCAATTTCTGAGCATGGAGCCAGGAGTAACCCCTGAGCACTGCCTGGTGTGACCCAAACAAAAACAAAAACAAAAAACAACAACAACAAAAAAAAAAGATTGTTGTTTCCCAGTGGTGGGTCAGGAGATTCCAAGCAGGCACAGGTGAAAATCAAGTAAACGGGGAGCCTTGGAATGGGACATGGAGACCACTTGATAAGACTTTTGGGGGTGGATTTAGGAAGGAAATGGGGCCAGAAGGGGACCACTGTTGGGAAAAGGTTAAAAACTATAGAGGGGCCAGAGCAATAGCACAGTGTCAGGGCGTTTGCCTTGCACTGATCCAGGATGGACCGTGGTTCGATCCCTAGTCTGATTCCCGGCGTCCCATATGGTCCCCCGAAGCAGGAGCGATTTCTGAGCGCATGACCTGGTGTAACCCCTGAACGTCACATGGTGTGGCCCAGAAAGCAAAAAAAAATCTAGAGTAGGAACAGCCGCAGATTGGTTCTGAGTACCATTAATGTTAGCAGGTCTAGCCTTTTCAAGACATAAAAGGAGGCTTTCTTTTGCAAGGTCATAGTAGAGGACACTGTCTTTCTCTAACATTTCTTTGATCACTAGAGAATTTGAAATATCAGTTCTCACTGGGGAGGAGCTATAGTAAATTTTGATCGTTAGAAAAAAACAGTGTCCTTGGATCCATCTGATTTTAGGTTCCAAGACTTCCACAGAACACCCATCCTAGAGGGTAATTTTTTGGAGTTTGTTTTGCAGGCATAGCTGGGAGTATGGCCACTTTGCTGCACGATGCGGTAATGAATCCAGCAGAAGGTAATGTTCATGGTTCCAGGGAGCGACAGTTATGGGTGTGCAGGGGGCAGGAAGAAAGGTGCCGGGTAAAACCGGACAGGATAAGGCAGGAGACACTGAGCTTGAGTCAGAATAAGGAGAATTCTTTCCACCTTATTAAAAGTCTTGAGGAGGGGCCCAAGCGTGTGAGCTGTGTGGTCTTTCTGCCTCCAACAGTGCTGCTCAAAGTGTGGTTCACGGATTACCACCAGTGTCTGTTAGAAAAGTTGGTTCTCAAGACCCACTGCAGGCTCTGCCAGTGAGGTCAGGGAGTATGTTTTAACACCTGGTGATTCCTTTGCATGCTTTTCCTGTGTTTGGGAATCTGTGTGTTCATGTGTGCATGAGTTTTCCTCTGGAAATTTTCTTGGGGGGTGTTATGAAGAGTCCCGAACCTTTTCTAGCTAGGGAGTGCCATCTGTCACTGGGCATTCTCTCAACTGGGACTTCTCTTCGTGGGATGTGGGATCCCCCCCCAGCCCCCCGTATAAAAATTACCCCCACGGGGTAAAAAATGTCAACATTTTGTGCCTAGTATTACCAGTGTGCCTGGTTTTGCTTTGTAATGTTGAAACTGCTTATTTGCTCTCAGATGTCTCCTCAGCCCCAACCTAAGGGGATTAGTTCTGGCCTTGAGGAACAGGAAGACCCCGACTGGGAGGTGGGCTTCTGTGTGTGTGTATTTGAGGCAATTCCTATGTGAGCTGATCAGTGTTCACCTCGCTAGCCCATGCCAACCTGAGAATTTTATTATTGTTCAGTAAGAGTCAAGCTCTTCTGTCTCCCTTTCCTTGACCAATATGCTATTGATTAAAGCACGATTCCTTTAAGAGTAGAGAACAGTGCGTTGGAGACACTTAGAGTAGGCCTCAGGGACCATAGCTGGCCGTTTGCCTACGTCCTTTGAACCATGAAGTACTTCTTTGAAAATGTAGCTGAAGGTCTTCACTCAACTTTGTCATTGAACTTGGACTCGTCTAGCCTTAACAAAACAATATATTTTCACGAGAAGGTGCAGAGCACTGAGTAAAGATAGCCCATGTCTAGCATCAGGACTTGGGCCAATGGGGAAATAGTAATTTTTCAAAGGTGAGAGTCAATGCCCGGGATGGAAGTGAGGTCAGAGAATATAGCCTGCTTTGGTGGCTGCCTGCCTTAGTAGCTGTCTGCAGCTAGATTTAAGTAGGAGAGGCTGAGCTGCAGGAAGGAGCCCCTGGCTGGGACTGAGCCTGAGACCATGATTGCAGTCATTGGCAGTGGCTTCTAGACCAGGAGTGTGTGTGTTCTAGCTCTTTGTGACTTGCTACCAGTGTGTCTGGTCTAAACTCACCTGTTTCTCTTTATGGCTTGACTTCTCATTTCACTGCGACCTGGGTGGGATCCAACCCAACTGCTCACTTACTGCCCGTCTGACAACAGTGGTGAAACAACGCATGCAGATGTACAACTCACCGCATCGATCGGCCCTTGGCTGCGTCTGGACAGTTTGGAGGACGGAGGGCTTGAGGGCCTTCTACAGGAGTTATACCACACAGCTGACCATGAACATTCCCTTCCAGTCCATCCACTTCATCACCTATGAGTTCTTGCAGGAACAGGTCAACCCTCACCGGGGCTATAACCCGCAGTCCCACATCATCTCAGGAGGGCTGGCTGGGGCCCTGGCTGCAGCCGCCACCACCCCACTGGATGTCTGTAAGACCCTCCTCAACACTCAGGAGAACATGGCCCTCAACCTGGCCAACATCAGCGGCAGGCTTTCAGGCATGGCCAATGCTTTCCGGACCGTGTACCAGCTCAACGGCTTGCCTGGCTACTTCAAAGGCATGCAGGCGCGCATCATCTACCAGATGCCCTCCACTGCCATTTCCTGGTCTGTCTATGAGTTTTTCAAGTACTTCCTCACCAAGCATAAGTTGGAGAGTCGAACGCCATACTAAAGGAAGAGCCGCTGGAAGTGATGCCGGAATCCTTTTTTCTCAAAGGGCTTTCCCTGCCTGCTGCCATTGCCTTGCTCTCTCCCCGAGATAATTTTATTCATGGGGTGTCTTGCAGGGTGGGCCTTCTGCCCCCGATGCCTTCGGGAAAGGGGGACAGGCCAGCTGCTTCCTGGAAGGCCGTCCACAGGGACATCCAAGGTGGTAGCAGGTCGGGACAAAGGCTTTGGACGGAGAGTGAAGAGTTGCCGTTCACCTTTCTCCCCACTAAGGAATGTAGCTTTTCTGCTTCGCTCTAGCACTCTCCTCCCAAGAACCGTAGATTACAAGGGAGGGAAGAAAAGTGAGTGAAAAAATTAAAGGAAAAACGTGTATATAAGAGTTCTAGTACACAACATACAATAGATGGATAATGTTTATCCTTTATTTTTCTATGTAGAAGTTTTGACATTTGTGTGTGAATGTGTGTATATGTGTGTGTGTGTGTGTGTGTGTGTGTGTGTGTGTGTATAAATAAGTGTTACAACTGAAAATGTAAAGCTGTTTTAAAAAACAAAAACAACAACAAAAAAACCCCCCAAAATTCAGAGGGTTGAATTCTTCCATTGGGTTAGGGGAAAAAACACCAAATTAGTTGCTAAACACTGTCTGAAAATTGTGTCAAGCCCCCAAATGGAAGTTTGACTTGAATGTAAAATAATAAAGCTTATGTTTTTAATTTCTCTTTTAATGGGGGCTAAAAAGGTATGTTTAAAGCAAAGTGAGATTTTCTAAGTTACTTACCGTCATGTGCCTTTCAGTCTGGTGTGGGGGTATTTGCTCTGCTCTAAACAGACACACACCAGGTGACAGAATGGTCCCTATGCCAGATCTCCAAGGCAAAACTGAATGACTGTACCATTTCCTTTGGGAACCCATCTTTAAAAATCAAGCAGGAAGCATGTACATTTTTATTCTGGAAGGCCTGGTCTTGACCATGGCCCCCAGTAGAATGCAGATGACTCCTTTCACTTGCCAAGACCTTTTGATTTCCATGAGACAGACTAGAATGCCTATGTACTCCTGGGGCCAGCACTTAAATGTTCTCGAAATGCTCTCTCTATAGGGCAGGCAGTTGGGATCAATGCCTCCTCAGTTCTGGGTCTTTCTACATCACCCATTGAACACAGCACTTTTCAGGTGTTCTGGACTGTGTGCTTATTGACCAAATCTGTTTCTGGTGCAGTTGGATGGATTAAAAAAATGCAGCATATGTATCTCTGGCTTCTGTCTCCTTGCCCACCATTGATTCCCTCCAAGCACCCTGCTGCCGAGCTAGATGACCTTGTGGCCCCACTGCTGAAGTCTACACGAACTTGGATTTCCCCCACCCCCCAACCCTTCAGTCTCTCTCGGTCAGTGTCACCTTCGTCCTGAACTGGCACAGCCAAACCAGATTATCTCAGAGAACACGCAGGCCTAATTTCCTCTCGCCCATCAATTGGCTGCCAGACCTCCAAGGCATGATTGAATGGCTGTACCATTTCCTTTGGGAATTCATCTTTAAAAATGAGCAGGAAGCATATGTGTTTTCATTCTGGAAATCCTGATCGTGACCTTGGCCTTGATCTCAGACATTGTCAGTGTGAGGCACAACTAGGCTCTTCCTGACTCTTGCTTCCTACAAAAACTCTGGTGGCACTGGACAGTTTCATCGTGAGACCTCGTCACAGTGCCTTGGGGCTGCTTCCTCTAGGGAAGTGCCATCTCCTGTGTGTACCCATGAGGCTGGGGGCCCTGTTGTTGCTCTGTCCTATCTAGTGGCATCCCCAGGAGGAAACCAGTGCTTCAGGTTCCTCCACACTGGGGCTGGAGATATCTCTGGAGATTGAGCTGCTGTCGGAAGTGTTTACACCTGCTCTTACTGATCCTACCTACCTTTTAGTATTCTGTGATGGAGCAATAAGCAGATTGAATTCTTAAAATTTAATCAGCCATCCTTTATATCCATGTAAAACATGCCATGCTACTGCAGAATTGTCCTTATTTCTTTGAGGGTTTTGTTTTTCATGGTTCACCTCTGGGAAAGCTCCTTTAGAGGAGTTGCTTACTTGTTCCCCTTTTTAGTGTGGGGGCGGTAATATTGGTATCTTGGAGTGGTAGGGAGCAGATTTTAGAAAACTATGGGCAACTCTACTAATATTGCCCTCCCCTGTGTGTCAAGAGCTAAATGAGCCACTTTCTGAAACAGGCTGTGAGAGCTATTAAGCACTAAGTAAAATTAAGTGATTGTTCATTTTGATGAACTTCACTTTTCCCCTCATCCTGAGTACCAGAGTTGGTGGTACCACCCACACTCAACCACAGTCTCAAGGTTGGTTGTGATTTTGGTGTTTCAAAGGAATGAAGTCCACACCCTCATTGATGACCAGTTATTAATATGATCCTGGTGGGTATAATTCTTTTCCTGGGAGTGATATGTAGCCAGTATGATACTCACACTGCAAGTACACTCTTGCTGTGCATGAGGTTGGCTTAGATGACTCTTTGAAGTCCAGCCATTTGTAGATCAATTTTGTGGGTTCTTTTGTTTTGTCTGAGTTTTGCTCTTGTTTTATTTTTATTTTTATGATGGTAGAATTAAAATGGATTTAAAATAGGATAAGTCTTCATAATTGTTTTCTTAACTTTGGATTGAATCTAGCCATTTACCAGGCTGGCAGCCTCTTGTGTGGCTTCTGTTTCTGTGTTCAGATGCCAATGTCTTACTCCAAGTGCCCACCATCCAGATTCCCCGTCCCAGAACTGTATCTCCAGTGCATTCTGCCATTTGGGTTTTATTTATATTTAAGGACGACTGTGCCTATTCAATGCGAATGTAACACTGCTCTCAACCTGTGAGACGCACAAGTTTTGTTATAAGGATGGATAAGTGTTGTGAATATTATTGTTTCTTCCTCTCTTTTGCCCTCTTTTTAAAGGGGAGAACTGTGTTTTTGTGTGGTGATATTCTGATATGCTGCTACAGTTGAGACACTGGAGCGAAAGAAAATAAAGCCTTGATCTTTGAAATGTTGTGGGCTCTGTTGTGGGAATACAGAAATCACAATACATACAGGAAGAGGGAATCCCAGAGTCCTGGGCTCTGTCTCTTCTCACATCATCACCCAAGACCCAGGAGTGAATTCTGATGGGAAATGCTCTTGCAGGCTGCTCTCCACCTGAGTGCAGATGACCTTCACAATCAGAAGGGACATTGATGTCAAGACAGAGGTGGGAGCCTTTCTTGAGCTTTACTCAGCGGCTGTGGTGGAGGCTGCAATGACACAACAGCTCAACTGTGCACATAGTCTGCTTATGTCTGTCCTCACGCTTGGCTGGGAGGAATTGGGAAGCTTTAAAGACATCTGTCTGCTGATATCTCCTTGCTGTGGTATGAAAGTGTTGGCTAAGAGCACCCACTGTGGCCTCTTCTCTGACTTCAGTGCCTCTCTGGGCCTCCTGCCTTGGACCTCCAGCCTCTCCACCTCTCTTAGTGCTTGTCTGCCTTCATGGCTTCAACTGGTTCCTCTAATGTGAACTGAATCATCTAAACTATCCTGGGTTCCAGATTCTAGTGCTCAGGTGCTTCTTGGAGAATCTCATTCCAATTTTATGGTTCAGAGGTCCTGACACCATTCTGGTGATGCACCAGGGCTACACCTACAGGACTTGGGGACTAGAGCTCCAGAAATACTCTTCATTTTTCAAGTTGTTCTCTTCCCAACGTTTTGGGGCTCCCACTCTCTACCAGAGCTTTGCCATGTTGCTTGCTCACAATTTTTAAGCGTTCCTTTATGCTTACTAAGAATTTACATCCCTAGTTGACTTCATACAACATGATGAAGGAAGAAAATTGCATAACTCCTTTTGGCCTTAACTACAGAACGGGACTGTGATGCCTTTCTGGATCTTTGTTTTCATTCTAAATGCTCTCTTTTTTTTCTGTTTCTCCCCAGCCCTTGTCTATAAAGTCCCCTTTACAATAAAGCTACAGGAGATCTGAGTTTGATTCTTGGCACCTTATGTTACCCCCCCCCCCATCCCACACCTCAAAGAGTGGCCCTCCAAAATGGAATTGTAAGTAGCCCTCAGCACCTAGGAGTGTGGTGATATTTCCCTCTGCACCCCCTTCCCCATAAAATGACTGCTGGATATTGACTACTGATGAGAGGCGCCTCTTTTGAATGAACTCTCCCTTCTACACCTGGCCCAGGCCTGGGGACTTTGCATTTTTGACCCCTGCAGCCTGGTTAGGTTTTCTAAGGATAAGAAGGAGGTTAAAAGTTTATTCACTTTGTTGTCTCATGGCTTTGCAGCCTGGTATTTCCTCCATTCTGCATCAGACTAACAATGGTTGTTTTTGGCATAATCTGATGTCCTGTGGAACTGGGAATGCCCTGGATCTTGAAACTCTGGGAAGTACTCCCAGAGTTCAGTGTTCCTGCTCAGGAGAAAGGCTGGAACTACAGTTTAGGATTTGGCACATGTCAGAAATTGTGTGATGGCAAAAGAAAGCTCCAGAGATAAAAGAAGGACCAGAGAGATACCCAATGAGAAGGGCTCTGTCCTTGCACGAGGCTGACCCTGGGTTCAATACTTGGCATTCCAAATAGTCCCCCTGGCCCACCAGGAGTGAACCCTGAGCACTGTTGGCTATGGTAAAACAAAATTAAAAGAAAGTAGAAGAAATCCAGGGAAGAAACAACTGGAGAAAGAAGTATTGTCAGAAAATGGAAGGCGGTCAAGGTTTCATAAGGAGGAAGTAGTTCTCTGTGTTGGTGTAATGTCAAAGCAACTAATGCTTGTTAGTGTGTGTGTGGGGGGGGCGGGGTGTGGGTGCTCTATTGTTTCTTCTTTCCTCATTCTCTGCTCTAGATCTTTTCTGGTTCGTTTCCAAGTCTTGCCTTTCCCAAGTCCTGTTGATTTCCCTCTATATCCATTTTCATAATACTCTTAATAGCTGCTTTAGGCAATAAGTAGAATAGATACTGAAAAGTGGATTAGCTCATAGAACCCAAAGTGGGAAACCAGTGAGGTGATTTTCAAGAAACTAAATGATTTCTGGACTACCTACCCATGCTATCCTGGTATTTTGTGTCAAAAGGAAGTTTCTTTAGGGGTTCCAGTTGTTATAGGGCTTTCAGTTCTTGTCTTCAGAACTGAGGTAGTCAGAAAGCACAAGGTAGCTGAATTTATTAGAAATTGAGAAAAGGAAAGGTAAAGAGGCTGGGATATAGGATTATAGGGTCTCCTTTGGTGGGGGGGTGGTGCACATGAGTGAAAACTCTGTAATGAGTTAAGGCAAGATTGCTTAGATACAAAGGCTGGGAGAAGAGTAGAGTACTTGGAAGGATGATCTACATATCCTGTGCCCAGGATTTTTTCTCTGGGCCATTTTCTAATCTCACCTATTTTCCTCTTGTACCTATGTTGTCATATAGCAGTCAGAAATATTAAAATATGAATTCAAATTTTAACAAATCTGAGAATATCATTCCTCTAGCCTTAACTCCTAAAAGTAATAGTATTTAGGGGCCCGGGAAATAGCATGGAGGTAAGGTGTTTACCTTTCATGCAAAAGGTTATTGGTTCGAATCCCGGTGCCCCATATCGTCCCCCGTGCCTGCCAGGAGCAATTTCTGAGCATGGAGCCAGGAGTAACCCCTGAGCACTGCCGGGTGTGGCCCAAAAACCAAAAAAAAAAAAAAAAAATAATAATAATAATAAAATAATAAAATAAAATAAAAATTAAAAAAAAGTAATAGTATTTAAAGGAACACACAAACTTTCTGTAGAATGGATATGAGATAAAACTTGATGATTCTGCAATGCCTGCAATGTTGACATGATTTCTTTTACGCTCTTTGCTCATGTTCTCACCTTACCAGTGACACCATATTTTACTTTCCACAGCACAAGGCGAGGTGTCTCTGGAGAGAAGCAGCACTACAGCTGAGAGGACACAGGGTTTCTTGAGTAGGTATAGTCTAGGACATATAGGCTGCCATCATAAACCTCTGTGTAAGGAGAAGTAATAGAAATTCATGTGACAGTGGCAGTATTTTCACATTTGATGCCTAATCCTCATGAATTTACTGTGTTGTCAAGGACTCATTGATGAAAATAGTTATTTATAAAGTAGCACCCACTGAAACTCCAAATTTCAGAACAATAGCACGAGAATGGAATCTGAATTCCCCATTACTGTGGCAGGTGTGGTGACCACCTTTAATAGATGGTTTCAAAAAAAAATAAAAAGAAATGGAAGGCAATGCTGGGAGTTTTGGGTTTTTTTCTTTTCATCTGATTGTGGAAGTAGATTCTGACTGCCAAATAGTGAAAATATTCTCACTGGATCCTGTCAGCTTGGGTGGATCGATGACAAAACTGAAGTGTGGGGGTCAAGGGCCAGAGCAGTAGCACAACAGAGACGGTGTTTGCCTTGCATGTGGCCAACCTGGTTCTAGGTTTGATTTCCAGCATCCCATATGGTTCTCTGAGCCTGCCAAGAGTGATTTTTGAGTGCAGAGCCAGGAGTAACTCCTGAGCACCACTGCGTATGACTCAGAAAACAAACAAAAAATATGAAGTGAGTGAGAACTGAAACCTGGGTTTTAATATATCTGAGTGGTGAGCTGGTAAAGTAATTTACCAGGAGAGCAAGAAAGGGTAGAAAAGACCAAAGTAAGTTTACTAAGGAAAGAGCATGTGGATCAGTCAGAGCGGAGGTCTGCTAAGAGATTTCCTGAACAGAGTCTTGGGGAGTCTGTTTTATCTCTGGGCTGTTTAGGTGGGATGTATATGGTTTTTATAGATTAGTCAATTTTGGTAAGAGAATGAGTTCAAGATGTGTAGCCAATTCTGGGAAGGGAGTGAATTGTATATTAAATGCTTAGCTGATTTTGAGAAAGGAGTAAGATGGATATAAAATATTTAAGCCCCCATCTTCCTACCCTGTTACCCTTGCTGTTACCTTAGTCCCCTGGACTGAAGAAGCCCCCATGGCCCAACAAACTAGGGTGCAGAAGATTTCAACCCTTCAATCCCGATAATTCTAAGGGTTGCCAGTTTTGATATCTTACCTCAAATACCTCTATAATAACCTATGCAAATGGGATTACTAGATATTCAACTGCAGGACCACTGAAATATCTTTTTATTTTCTTTTTGCGGTTTTTGGGTCACACCCGACAGTGCTCAGGAGTTACTCCTGGCTTCATGCTCAGAAATTGCTCCTGGCAGGCATGGGGGACCATATGGGGCACCGGGATTCCAACCGATGACCTTTTGCATGGAAGGCAAACGCCTTACCTCCATGCTATCTCCCGGGCCCCTGAAATATCTTCTTAAGGGTGGAAATATTGTCAGATTTGGGGCTAGAATGGTAGGCCATAAGGCATTGCTAGATAAGCAGATTGTAAGGAAAACAAGATTGCTGTAAAACAAGGAAACAAATCTAAGGTAGCTGGAAATTTGAATCTTAGGTCACAGCATCACAATTTTTTTTAAAAACATTTTTTGTTTTTTGGGCCACATCCAGTGGTGTGCAGGGGTTACTCCTGTCTATGTGCTCAGAAATCTCTCTGGGCTTGGGAGACCATAAGGGATGCTGGGGGATCAAACTGCGATCCATCCTAGGTCAGCCGCATGCAAGGCAAATGCCCTACCGTTGCGCCACCACTCTGTCCTCAGCATTCACAAACCTTTAAAGATGATGGGAGAAACAAAGAAATTCACCTTCTCTGGCAGATAGGGAAACTAGTGCCACAAATTCAGATCATATAAGGCCTAAACCTCATTGATGAGGAACTTAATGCTCAATGTAACAGCCATGGAACTAGAATAATCACTGGGAGAAAAATTCAGCATACTGAAAGGTATAAAAGATTCTAGAAAGGTAGAATTGAATGTATCAACAAAACAAAACAAAGCAACATTAACAAATTTCAACCTATGGATGGTTCTATTGGTGATATTGAAGATAAAATAATACCCATTGCCATAATGAAGCGAAAAAAGGAGTAAATGAATGTAAGTTAATATGGTTTGTGATAGGTACTAATAAAATGAATAAACTTCAAATTAAAGGAATATTAATAGGAAAGGGAAAAAAGTGTTAAACAGGTGGTGGAAGAAATAATAACCAAGAGATAACCAAGAGAGATAATAATAAATAAGTAGTAAAATAATAACCAAGAGAGGCACCTGCACAGATTCAAGAGGTTCAAAGTGTCAAACAAAATAGACTCAAATAAAAACAATGCCAAGACACTTAATAATCAAAATGGTAAAATCAAAAGACAAAGACAGATATGTTAAACAGTAAGAGAAGAAAACCCTCAAGTATAAGGGAAACAACATAAGAATCACAATATCCTTCTATATGATATCTTATAAGTCATAAAATAATAGAATATATTTATGTACTAAATGATGAAAAACTTGCAGCTCAGAGTCCATTATCTTACAAAGTTTTTTTAGATGAGAGACAAGAATCTTTTAAAACAAACACTGGCATCATTTGCAACAATTAAGCCAATCTTGCAAGAATTACTGAAAGGTAACCTATAAAGAATAAAGTTTTTAAAAAGCTTGATTTCATACATGTATAAAAATGATACCACAACCTTTATATCATTAATCTGAATGGCAGTGGACTAAACCCTCTGTTTAAAAAAAAAGAAAAGAGAAATCCATTTATTTGTTTACAGAAAACATACCTAAACTCACAGAATAAATATGGATTCAGAGTGAGAGAATGAAAAACAATCATATAAACCAATGGAAGGAAAAAACTAGGCAGCCATACTTGTATCAGACCAAATAGCATTCAATATAAAGCAAGTAGCGACAGTGATAGACACTACTTCTTGGGTAATGGAATAATAGATCAAGAAATACTTATTGTCATCAACATTTATATACCAAATGAAAGCACAGCAAAGTTTATAAAGCTGCTTACAAATCTAAAGAAAAACATTAACAAAAACATAATAGTAGTGAGGAACGTCAACACTCCTTTTACAACTAAACAGATCAAGCAGATCAGTATAGAAACAAGATCTAAAGGAGCTAAACGAATTGAGTTTTGAATACATACAGAGCTCTTTATCCTCCCAAACACGAATTCTTCTTTGCACTATGCTTTCTTCTTCAGTTCACATGGAATGTTCTCCGGGTCAGATCACATGTTAGGGCATAACTCAAAGTTAAGGCATAATTCAAAGTGAAGTAATTGAAACTATTAAGAACTAATTCACTGCTGGTGGGAATACTATCTAGTCCAGCCTTTATGGAAAACAATGTGGAGATTCCTCAAAAAACTGGAAATTGAGCTGCCATAAGATCCAGCTATACCATTCCTAGGGATATACCCTAGGAACACAAAATCTCAGCACAAAAATGCCTTCTGCACACTTATATTCATTGCAGCACTATTTACAATAGCCAGAACTTGGAAACAACCCAGATGCCCAACAGCAGATGAATTGCTAAAGAAATTGTGGAACAGTGGACTACTATGCAGCTGTCAGGATAGACAAAGTCATGAAATTTTCCTATACATGGATGGACATGGAAACTATTATGCTGAGTGAAATAAGTCAGAAGAAGAAAGACAGAATAGTCTCTTTTTATTTAAGAAAAATAAGAGATATTAATTATAATACCCAGAGACAATAGAGATCAAGGTTGGAAAAACTGGCCCATGATATGAAGTTTACCACAGAGAGTGATGCATTCCGTTAGAGAAATAACTACACTGACAACTATTGTGGCAGTGGTAGTGAGAGAAATGCCTATTTTAAATATAGGCAGGATGGGGGAGGAGGAAAATGAGGGCATTGGTGGTGGGAATATTGCACTGGTGAAGGGGATGTCCTTTTTTTTTTATGACTGAATCCCAACTATAAATGTTTGTAATTATGGTGCTTAAATAAAGATATTAATTTAAAAAACTCCCACAAACCTAAAGTCCTGGTCCAGATAGATTCACTGGTGAGTTCTTGCAAACCTTCAGAGAAGATTCATTGTCTACTCCTTGGGCTTTTCCAAAATAGCGAAGACACAGGAGTCTTTCATAGCAACTTCTATGAAACTAACATTATACTAATACCTAAAGGCAGACACATCTCCAGAAAAGGAAATTTTAGACCAATGTACATCGATACAGAAAACTTTAACAAGGGGCATATAGTGCAGTGGTTAGGGCATTTGCCTGTATACAGCTAACCCAAGTTTGAACCCTGGCATCCCATATGATCCCCTGAGCCCACCATGAGTGATTCCTGAATACACAGGTATATCTTCTGAACAGTACTGGGTGTCCCAAAAACAACAACCAAAAAATCATTAACAAAAATCTTAGTTAACCAACACATCAAAAAACAAACATAAACCTTGATCAGGTGGGAGTAATATGAATGATGTAAGGGTTCAAAATATACAAATTAATGAACAATGTCAAATTAATAAAGGAAAGGTAAAAATGTTCATAAGAATCGATGTAGAAAAAGTTTTTGATAAGATACATCCATCATCAAGAAAAAATAGGATGAAAGGAACCTTCCTCAAGATAGCAATGGCCATATATAATAAATCTACAGCCAGGATCATTCTTTTTAAAAAGTTTCATTTATTTTCTGTTTATGTGTGATTGTCCTTCCACTGTAACTTTACCCTTTCCTCTTTCTTTGCATCTCTGTTCTCATAATAAAAATTAAAAAATTAAAAAAAAATTAATTAGTTTCATAGAAATAAATAAGTAAATGGAAAAAAAAAGTTTCATTTATTTAAAGAGCCATGATTTACAAAATTGATAGTTGGTGTTTAGGCATATGATATTTCAAAACCAATCCCACCACCAGTTTCAACCAATATTCTTGACGAAAAACTGAAAGCATTCCCTCTGAGATCAGGTACAAAGCAAGGATGTCTACTTTCTCCCCTTTTATTCACTGTAATATTAGAAGCTGTGCTACAACCAATAGGCAAGGAAAATAAAGGGATTCAAATTAGAAACGAATCAAATTATCACTATTTGAAGAAGACATGATAATATGCATAGAAAACCCTATGAAGGGTCCATAAAAATAGCTCCTAGAAATAATAAACCAATGTAGCAAAGTAGTCAGCCACAAAACCATACAAAAATCAGGTGTATTCTTATACACAAAGAATAAATCAGAAGAGATCAAGGAGTCTTATCCACTTAAAAAAAAGTAGCCAAAAATATCAAGGATCTAGGAATCAACAGACATGGGAGATCTATACCGTGATAACTTTTAACCACTTAATAAAGATAAGATCTTAGGAAATGGGAAATTATTTCATGCTCATGGATTGGAAGAATCAATATTGTTAAAGTAACTATTCTGCCTATGCTATTAGATACATTCACTGTAATCTGCATCCAAATTCAGATGACATTCCTCAAGGACCCAGAAAAGTCAATAATAAAGTCTGTATGAAATGATCATTTTTTTTTTTTTTTTTTGGTTTTTGGGCTACACCCTGCTGTGCTCAGGGCTTACTCCTGGCTGTCTGCTCAGAAATAGCTCCTGGCAGGCACGGGGGACCATATGGGACACCGGGATTTGAACCAACCACTTTTGGTTCTGGGTTGGCTGCTTGCAAGGCCAACGCCGCTGTGCTATCTCTCCGGGCCCTGAAATGGTTATTTCAAAGAGAGTTCTTGGACAAGACCAGGAGCTCTTCACGCTGTGACCAAAGATTAACAGACCTCAGGATGCGGCAACCGCTCAGGGAACAGCTGTTTGTTCTGCGGGGCTACATGTGCTGCCCTCACCACACATCTACCCTTGCCTGAAAACCTGCTCTGCTCTCTCTAGGCATCCCAGAGTGAAGGAAGATGAAAACTGCACGCAGGGTGGGTGACTTAAACTTTATTTACACTTAAAAAATAAAAACAAAATAAAGTCTATGAAATTATAAGAGACTCTAAATAACCAAAGCCAACTGAAAATTAAGAAACTGAGAGGCATTACCTAATTTGGAACTAAATTCAAAAGTGATAGTGATTAAAACTGCTTGGTAATGGAATAAATATAGGCTCTTTGAATAGTGGGCAAAATACTCACTCTGTAAATACTCAAGGACAAAATCCCATATCTATAGAAAGTTAATTTTTGATAAGGTCGCTGAGAACATGAAATAGAGTAAAGATAGCTCCCTCAACAAATGGTTCTGGGAAAATTGGATAACTATGTATAAAAAATTAATGCTGAATCAATATCTCACACTAAAGTCAATTCAAATTGGATCAAAGACCTTGAGATCCTATTGGAAACTATTAGATACACCGAGGAAAGAATAAATGAAGAAAGTATAAGTTTCAAGATTTGGACCAGTGGACTAATACTAGGTGAATATATATGTATATATATGAATTGTGTGTATATATATATACAATTCTGAATATATATACAATTCATATTTTCAATTTTAAAGGAACAAGATGAGATAAATATTGCTCTAAGCCTTATCTTTCTCTGTGACTGTGTGTAAATTTTCAGGTAAATTGTTGTGCAAATTATAGTGAAAATAATTATGCATAGCTATATATCCTTATTCTCCCATGGCTCTGAATTTTGTGAGGTATTAATAGGTACTACTTTATAATAAATTCTCTGTGTGAGAATTATTGACAATGTCTAAACTTGAACTACCTTGAAATCTAGTTAGTGTTCAGCTGCTGACAATACCCAAATACTAGTAGCTTTTTTTTTTTAAATTTTAATTTTATTTTGATCATATTGGCTTACATATCTTCCACATTAGTATTTTAGGTACATATTAACATTGAATCAGGGGAATACCCACCACCAGGTTTGTCCTCCCCCCTTCCCCATTCCCTTTCTGCATCCCATAACCGCCACCCATCACCCCCGGGCTGCTAGATTAGGTGGCCCCCTCTTTGACTAGCTTACTATCAGTTATTATACATCTCTTTGGTCCTGGTGTCCTCCCTTGTTTCTCACTCTATTTGAGAGGCTAAGCTAGATAAATTGAGTTATGTGATTTTGTTTGAGGGAAAGAAAAGCAATAGAATGGGGTAAAGATTAAGCAAAAAATAAAAAATAAATAAATAAATAAAATAAAATAAGTGTCAAATTAAATATCCAGTGATCCCTACAGCAATAAAGAGAAGCACCACGCAATAGCAATAGTCTCGGTTCTGAATTCAAATCATGCTGGAGTGCAAAAAGAAAGAGAAAGATAAGATAAAATAATATAAAATAAAAAAGGAGACATCAACTTCAATAGCTAGTAGCTTCTTTTGATCCTTGTTTATTCTGACACACCCAGTGATCTTATCCCTGGTTTAGGTTGTGTCCATCTTCACACAACACTATCTATAGCCAGTTCTCAATCTCTAGGTGTGGTCTAAGGCCAGTAGTTAGAAGTATGGGATTCATTCTCATATCTCCTCAAGATCACAATATAAATGAAATCTGAATAAATGATGCATTAATAGTGTCACAATGAATGGAATTGATTCAGCAATTATATTGGGAAGAACAGACAAGACAATATCGGTAGGAAGAGTTAACTGAACATTGAATCTTATCATAACTCATTGTGGTAGAAAAACTTCCTACACAAAGACTAGAACGCACGGTTCCAAGCTCCAGTGTGTTCCAATGACTCAGGGTTGCCAAATGCACTGATTGGCAAACGTTCCTTGATTCTACCATCATGCTTCATCTGACTCAGCTTCGTCTTTTGAAGAGATTATTTTTCGCTGAAGTGACTTAGATAAAAAATACTTGTTTATTGATGCTATCTTGAATTTCCACTTTGGTTTCTAAAGCCTTTTGTTTTAATGATCAGCAAGTTTGTAAAAATTAAATTTGTTTTTTTTTTTGGGGGGGGTGGTAATACCCACTGGCACTCAGGGTTACTCCTGACTCTGCACTCAGAAATTGCTCCTGGCAGGAATGAGGGACCATATGGGATGCAGGATTCAAACCACTGTCCATCTTGGATCTGCTACTTGCAAGGCAAACGCCCTACTGCTGTGCTATATCTCTAGCCCCATGTAAAAGCTAAATTTGAAACTTGTACAATTGCTTTATAGTGACTCAATACAAGGATACTATTTATTGGTATAATAAACTAATTTTATTTGCTTTGATTCATTTGCATCATAGAGCACATCATGAATAAAGGCCTAAATGTTAATCCTGGAGGTCATTAACTGGACAATCTAGAGTGACTTTGACCATATCATTAATCTCTCTATTTTTCAGTTTATTCATTTGCAAAATGGAAGGCTTGGGTTAGATGACCTATAATAGTTCCTTCAGGTGCAATAGCCTATGTTCTTAAAGACTTTGTTCAGTCTCTGAGTCAATGATTATAGTCACAGAATCTTTATAGAATCACTCCTACCCTACCTGCTGTAAAGAATCATTTATCATTTTGCTGCTACCACTATGTATTTCTTACCTCCTAGGCTATAAATAAAATAGTGAAAATTACTACAGGCTTCTTCCACTATCCAAAAATAGAATATTTGCTCAGAAAGTGGAGGGTGGTGTTGGTGGTAGTGAGGCAGATTTCCCCCTTCTGGATGAACTGCAGCAGCCAAATGCCACCCACTACATCCTCGAACAAAGATGGTCCAGTTTCACGACTAAAGTAAAATAATATGAGCAGCTAAATCCTTTCCTGTAGGTTCGGAGCACAGAAAACTCCTTTTCTTGTGAAAAGGGACTGGGCCAAATCCTCCAGTACCCATCCCACCACTGGAAAACCCAGAAGCCCTGGCCACCGCTGCCATTTTCCTGGCAGAAAACAAAACAAAACAAAACAGAAAAACAATCCACTTCTCCACCAAGCACCAAGCTCCAAAAGAAGATAATGGTCCCTGGTACTTCCTAGGTAGCCCAGGCTGGCTGATCCGTCTGTGGCACTCTAAGAAAAGGGCAGTGCAGATTTCTCTTTCTGCGTAGACTACAGGAGCCAAATTGCCTACACCCTCTGACAGAAATGGCCTAGCTCTGCTACTTAACAAGCTTCCAAGCCACCACATTTGTTTTAGATCTATAATTTCCAGACTACACATGGTCACAGAACACCATAAGTATCTCTAGTAATGTCAGCCCAGCAGTATCACAGAAAATCTGATGGGAAAGTTACATAGTAATCTACAAATTTCGGTGAGCCTAAATAGTAATAAAGTCTCAGCTATAACACCAGTCACTAAATTCTTAGACACTGACTTTAGTAACATCATGATGAAATATAGCAATCATGTCTTAGAACCCTGTGTTCATCTAAGTTTTGATAACTCCATTTGTCTTTGTGTTGTAACAAACAGTATAAGTAAATTTTGTGCCTGC
>PVKC010009197.1:0-27114 GCA_004027635.1 Crocidura indochinensis
GTCCTTTTTTTTTTTTTTTTTTTTTTTGGTTTTTGGGTCACACCCGGCAGTGCTCAGGGGTTACTCCTGGCTCCATGCTCAGAAATTGCTCCTGGCAGGCACGGGGGACCATATGGGGCACCGGGATTCGAACCGATGACCTTTTGCATGACAGGCAAACGCCTTACCTCCATGCTATCTCCCGGGCCCCAGGGGGTCCCTTCTAACTGATTTCTCTGTCCTTAAAGGAACAGATTTCTTTTATGACTGTCCAAGAGCCATTGGGGCCTGTGTAACCCAAGAACTCTCCCTTTCTCCATAAATTGAAAACCTTTTTAGAGGCAGGAATTACCTCCATGTATTGTTCCACACAGCTGATCAAGTTTCAGGTAGGTCAGATTCAAAGGGCTGCATGCAGCTAATGACATCATCAGGATGGAGTAAAGATTTCACAGAGAGCCTTTCCCTCTCCACTGCCCAGTCTATCCCAGAATATTCTCAGTATGTAAGAGCAGACTCAGAATGCTTTGGACTAGATACTAGTGAATGTTGATAAAATCAAAACTCTCCATCCTGATAAAATTTGGGCCTTGAAAACAGAGAATGTCAAGATAAGAGACCAGTGGAACTAGAAGGACACCTTTGTAGCTCCAACGTACAAAGCTCCTTTTGTAGCTCCTGGAGCTACAAGGGCACTTACAAAAAACACAGATACCCCTTTCTGATAAATAGTCTTAGTTTACAGAGCCGAGAAAGTTGCTCAGTCAGAGGTATAAATTCATTTCCTGTTGTAGAAGTCTCTAAGATCTGCGCAACAAGAAGGCGTGGTTATTTCAGGAAAAGTATCATCTGGGTCTCATATCATTATGGCGGTGCTAGCAAGGGGCCACGCAGAGAGACTGGCCTCCAGAGAAAGGGTGTGCTCAAAGTCAGTCTTCACTACAGAATGGCACAGGCACAGTAATGGCCCTCTTGTTCCTTCTTGTTCATCTCAGAGGCTGACAGTAGAAATTCAACAAATGACCCAATTTCTAATATCAGCTCTGCCACTAATAAGCCTTGTGACTTGAGGCAACGAGGCCTCAACAAAGCATTCTTAGCTATGAAATTGTGGTGATCTCTGCAGCCACCCCACAGAACACAACTCATATCTCTCTTAATCCTTTCTGAAATATGGAGTGTTTACTACATGTGCTCCAGTGTTCTTGATCCTGGGATGATAGCAGAGAAGACAGGAATCCCTGTCTCTATAAAGTCTATGTTCTAACGAAGGGGGAAACAAGCAAGTAACAAATAACGAAGCATTTGTTATTGAATGGAAATAAGTGCTATTAAATGGGGAAAGACACATCAAGAGAGCACTCACCAGGCAGTGGGTGGTATTTATACATATATTTATGGAGAGTAGTTATGGAAGACCTGGCTGACAGTATGATATTTTAGCAGAAATATTTAAGAGGTAAGGCAGACAAATTTCTGGGGGAAAGAACATTTCCGACTAAAGATGAATGCAGACATGTGGGAGTCACGGGTATTTAAACTCTCGAGACAGGATGAGATCACCTGTAAAAATGCCTTTTCTCTGTCGATGGAGAAAATATTCCAGTGAAGGTTCTTGAGGCATTCCAGCTGCCAGAGATAAAGGACATGAAGTGGAATTTGTGGAATGACTGAGAGAAGGAGAATGAGAAGGACTGAGAAGGAAAATGGTGAGCTGGATAGCCTAAAGACAGTGAGATCCTGGAAGTCTTGTGAACTGTTCAGAGATATTTTGAATGTTATGGTTTACTTTCCTTTTTTTATTTTTTTGCTGTTTTTGGACCACACCTACAGTGCTTAGATAGCACCCTCAGCTCTGTGCTCAGGAACCAATTCTGGCAGGCTCAGGACCACATGGAATACATGCAAGGCAATTGCCCTACCCACTGTACTATCACTCTGACTCCATATGGCTTGAATCCTGACAATTGAATTTAGCAATATGGAGGTCATAGTGACTTGACAAGGGCCATTTTAGGGGGAACTGGAGCTAAAAGTCTGTAATGAATGGATCTAAGAGAGACTAGTCGAGAAACTGGGGGAATGAGCATATTAAGTATCATCAGAAAAATGGGTAGAACTTAAATGGAGATG
This sequence comes from Crocidura indochinensis, assembly GCA_004027635.1. Lineage (NCBI taxonomy): Eukaryota > Metazoa > Chordata > Mammalia > Eulipotyphla > Soricidae > Crocidura > Crocidura indochinensis. The sequence goes on from PVKC010009197.1 coordinate 2,113, forward strand.
GAGTAGTGTGGTAACTGTCCAGCATATTGGCAGCTCACTCTGATTTCTGCCTTTCTGAGAAAGAAACACTCATATTATTTTCCCATACTGCTGTGATCTGAGAGATTCCCCCTCCCCAGCCCTTCCCTCAGATTTGATCAACATAACTGTCACCACTAGACCAGAAAATCTAAGCAAGGCTTGTCCATAGACTGAAGGAAAAAAAAATAAAAAGAAAATCAATTCAAGGAACAGTAATAAGCAACAAGATTGGTGTTCCACCAGGTATGACCCTCCTGCTCCATGGAATGCTGATGGAGTCCAGAGAGTCTGAGGAATGTGGAATTAAATAAACCAGGTTACACAGACACATGGTCTGCAGGTCTTTTTGGAGTCTGAAAGGCAGTTGGTGCCATGAATTTCTCCCACCACACTTGGCAGCACCTCACACAGGATGAGTCTTTCAACACAGGAAACAGTGGCCTAGATCAAGTTGGTATATTTTTTTCTAGGAAGGGCAAGAGAGCAAATATTTTAGGCTTTGCAGGCCATAGTCTTCACTACAATGACTCAACATTTGTGTTGTAGCGTGAAAGAAACTACAGGTAAGAGGTAAGTGGTTGGGTATGACTTTGTATCAATAAATCTTTAACAAAAACAGGCAAGAGGCTGACAATGGCCTAAGTTCCAGAGTTATCTCCAACCACTGGTTCAAATCATCTCTATGATGGGGTGAATGTGTCCTTATCAGTCCAGTTTCTCCCTATTTTTAAGTAATAGGGGTTCTTGCTTTCCTTTAATGTTTTTAATTTGGGGACACCCAGCTATGCTCAAGGCTACTCCCAGCTCTGTATTTGGAATTCACTCTCTGCAGTGGTCAGGGGTCCATGAAACCAGAGCCTCCTGCATGCAAAGCAAACATTCATTTGGTTTCACTCTGGACTTTTCTTTCTTTATTGTCCACTTAGGTGCTCTCTAAGCTTCACTTATATTCTTAAATTCAAAACAGAGACTCAGTACTAAAAAATAACTCATCTTCAGTTCAGGTCCTTTCTGGAAACTGGAAACTGGTCCTTTCTGGAAAGTATCCCCTCTCTGTGTGAGAGGCATCAGGACTATTCATTCTACCATTTACCCAAGTTAGTTCTTAGGGTTGTAACTAAAAGTACATCTTGGCAATCTGGATTTGGACAATACTCTACTCTCTCTACTCATTTATACTTCTTTCTCCCCAAGTGGGAAGGCTTAGGGGAGTGTGAGTCCCTCCAAAGAACTGGGTCTAATCTAGTCATTGTGAAAACATAAGGCTTGGCTAGGTCACATAAAGCAGCTAAAGTCATTAGGAACCATTGTTTTGGGTCTTGATAAAGACTGACTAGTAAGTTTAGGACAAGGCGGCAATGGGCTAAGGGGTAAGGAAGTATGAATTGGTTCTGAAACTCATGAGAGGGAAATGAAACTTTTCCTTTGGATGAATCTAAGATCACTAGGTGTGACTTTTAGGTCATGGGTTTTAATTAAAGATCGGGTGTCATTTTGATCTGGGGAGGAGACGGTGTCTTCTCTACCAGAGAATATGAAAGACACTCAAGATTCAGGTGTGCAGATGGCTGGTGCCTTCATCTGCTAGGACTGCTCTAATTAATGTTTCTAATGCTATAACACTAATCCTGTAGTGGACATTCTTGGTTCTGGGACAGTCTCTTTCTGTAGGGCAGAGGATTGCTTTCTCTCCAGCTACATCCTTTTAGAGTGGGAAGAGGGAGAGAGGATAGAGGAGAGGGAAGAAGAACAAACTTGGTGGGTTTTTTGAAAATAAATTTATTTTGAATTTCATCTATATACTAGCATATAAGCACATATGTCAATTATACATATAAAGAGAAAATTAAACATTCATTTTGAAATCATCAGTATTTCAGCATGTCCTTTGTTTCTTTTTAAACAGGGACACTAATATCATGGAGATCCCCACATTATGTTTTCATTGAAAACTCATCTTCTAATTTCCCCACCTCCTGATCTAATCACATGCAGGAGGTGGGAGGGTGCAGGTTAGGACTCAACAAAAATTTCCAGAGGACACACATATTCAGCCTGTGACAATTCAGTTGGACAACAGCCTTTTTTCAACGAAATCCAAGCTATCATTGCAATCAGGCTCTCTTTCTCTCTCTACAATGCTTTGGGCATTACCTTCCTCCAGCTAAGACCCTGGACCCCATGATTGTTTAACAGTCATTCTGTATATTTGTAGTGGGAAATATGGCAAAAGATCCGAAGGGCAATGATTGAGGGGAGCATTCATCAACTTGCAAGAGACTGGACTTAACATCAGCATTGCACTTTTGTTGTCTTGCTTTTGGTGTCATTCCAGTAGGCGCTGGAATGCAGGGACATTTGTCTACGCAGGTCTGTGGCTTTATTTCCAGGTCAGAGACGTGAGCAGGAACATGAGGAAGATCTGAAAAGCTGAGCACCGTAGCATCGGAACATGAGACTCTTAGGGATGTTGCTTCTTAGAAGAGAATGGAAACAGACCTCCACTTGGGCACAAACACAATACATCAGGTCTCTTGCGCAGCAGAAATGCTTTTATCCCTTTAAGTATCTTTTCGCAGGGAAGTGTTCAAAGTGGTTTTTTTACAAAGCATCTTTTATCCCAGCTCCCTGGGGATGTTTACTTATCTCTGGGCATAGCAATACCTGCTGCGGTGGCCAGGTCATCTCTGGACTGGGAGTTTGTGGTCCTTGCTGCCAGTTTTCAGAAATTCAATAGGGAGAAACTCTGCAGGAGTTTGAAAGGTCTGAATTAAATCCCTGACACATATGTCTGAATTTTTCTAGGACCCTTCTTCCTTCTTATCTGGAAATAGCTTAACTCTGACTATGTAACATGAAAGCAGTCAGAGATTACTTATAAATATAGGAGCAAGTTGCCTTCCAATAAAATGTTATCTGTGGGAACAGAAACTTAATTATTTATGTCATGAGATCTTAACTCATTAAACAATTTTTTTTCCCAAACCTGGAGAGATAGAAGGATAAAATACTTTCTTGAATGTGACCGATCCTGGTTTGATTGCTGTCACTGCCTATGATTTCTGCAGCACTATCAGGAGTGGTTTTGGATTATGGAGCCTGATGTAAGCCCAAACAAAGCTAGATGTAACTCCAAAACTTGAAACAACAACATAGTAATTTTCCAGTCATTTAAAATCGTAAAAAAAAAATCTACTCGCAATTGAGTTATGTGAAAGCAGAGAATAGACTAGATTAGACCCTGCACTAGGAGCTTTCCTGCCTCATCTAGATCTTGGGGGTAGACAGGAGATGGGGTTGACTGTGATCTAGAATGCACAGTGCTTGCTGTCTAAGGGGTGATGGATAGAAGAGATGCGATCTGTATAGAATTATAATGACTACTTTTATAAAAAAAAAAAAAGGGGAAAATAAGTACCATAATAAAAAAGAAGCCTAAAGCCAGAAAATGCTGTTTAAATTGAGGAATTAGCCAAGAAAATGAGAGAAAACCAATCTAAATCATAAAAGAGTGAATTTGGAACTAGAGAGTGGGTAGATAGTACAGAGATAGCATTTTCCTTAAGCACCGTCTACATGTATTTGATCCCAAGCACCACATATGGTCCCCTGAGCCTACCAGGAGTGACCTCTGAGTACAGAGCCAGGAGAAAGCCCCAAGCATAGCCAGGAATGGTCCACAACTCCAATAAGTAAAAATATAAGGGCATAAAGAGTAGATTGAAGGGAAGTGATGGAGGCAGAGGGGAGCCAACCCTCTGAGCTGGGCTCTTGTCTTTCTTTTCAGTCCTGTTAGGTAACACATTGCTCCAGGAGATTTTTGGTGAGCTGGTGGTACCCCGAGGAGCTGTAGTGTGAGAAGACACTTGTATTCAAAAGTGATGTAATTAAGGAATTTCCTTTTCTGTTTTAGACTCTAGATATTTTCACTGAGGCCCTGACTGCTACAGACTGTATTATCAAAGTGGTTTCTCTCCTAGTGAACAGGTGAGAGTAATGGTACACTATGGAACCGGAAGTCAATACAGCCATAAGTCTGGCCAACCAGAAGTCTGTCAAATAGTTTGATTCCAACGGTGTGGGTTCTGACTTCAGCTCTGCCACCATCTTCGAACGTAGTTTTAACCACATTGCTCAATCACCTCCTAAATTGAAAGTTAATGGTATTTATCGATCTAGAGCAACTGAGATGCAAGCAGGTACCCTAAGAATGACTGAGTGGCTGGTTTTCTGCTTTCTTTACAGCAGCCCTGATGTTTTGCATATTGAGTTAGAGGTACTTTCCCAAAAGAAGCTCCTGGGACTGGAGGATAGTTGGGGCCTCCCTCAGCCTGCCCTCTTGTGAACCTGTGGCATGTCTCTTCTCCAAGGCTACCATGTTGGGATTCAAGAAAGGAGAAGCCAGGTGTGGGGGACTCCCTGGTCAAATGGATCCTGGAGTCCATCCAAGCTCACTTGTAGTGAAAATCAGGGAAAATCAGAACCTTTTCTTTAGACAAGTCAGAGGCCCCAGTTGATTGGCAAAATATCAAGTAGGGAAAAACAAGATCATACAACTCTAGCTACTCTGGAGGACTTGTTCACCTTGCTTAATTACTTCAGGGGCCCAAGAATTCGTGCCGCATAATACAAATGTGCTTCAGGATATATATCAGATTCCAGGAAGTGAGGCTAACACAAGGAGCAGGCACATTCCTGTCCCCTCCACACCATCACATGTTTTGGGAAAGCTCTGAGAGACAATATAAAGGGTAGGGCACTTTCCTTGTATTTATTTGGCACACCCTCTTTGATCCCCAGCATCACATTTGGTCCCCAAGCCCATCAGGAGAGATCCACGAGTCTTTTGCCAGAAGTAAGTAAGCCCTGGGCAGAGCCAAGTGTGGCCCAAGAACCCAAAATCAGAAAACAAAAAAGAAGTATCCTTGGAAGCAGCCTCAGGCCAGAAGTTTTCTCCTAGATCATCAGGATCAAAGCTGTTAAGCTCTGACTCAAAGTCCTGTGAGGGGCACCAGGGTGCTTTGCTGGTGCCATGTTGTGGAGTCTTTGTAGAGATCTGTGCTATCCCTGCCTGGGAAGGCCTGTAGGTCTATGATTGTTTGTCCTGCTGTCCTGTTCCTCTTTTTTCAGTGGCTAATTCTGAAGGCTTTCTTTATTCTCTAGCACATACAGGGTTTGAGGATCCCCTGATATTTTCTTCTGTCCTCTCTGTTTGTCTCTCACACTGAGAAAACCTCAGGGACTCTATATAGCCACAGAGGAGGTGAGACATAGAATCTGGTCTATTTGTGGACATTTTTACCCTGGGATGCCATCACCACCTTTGACCCTGCCACCTTTAACCTTAGCCATGGGCCACAATAGCCCAGGAGGTGGTCAGTGGGGGCATAATTATCCCTATTACCTCCAAAGGAGCAGAGACTGGGATGAGGACATTAAACAGAGTGGAAGTGAACTTGTGGGCAAACTATTGATTCAGTTTAACATGTCCAACTGTGCATACTTCTGGGGATTGTCAGCCTGAGCTTCTGCTTTCTGTTTCTACCTCATTTGCTCAATTTTTCTAAGCAGTTCTTTGTGTGGAGGAGCTCTGAATGGATATTTTTTGTTTGTTTGTTTGTTTGATTCCTGCACTCAGGAATCACTCTTGGCAGTGCTGGGGACCATATGGGACACCAGTGATCAAACTCAGGTCAGCTTTGTGCAAGGCAAATGTATTACCTGCTATGCAATTGCTCCAGCCCAGAATCGCTATTGCTTTGAGAATGGCATTGGGCATTAAAAGTCTCTCGATCAACTGAGCAAACTCTGCAAATGCAATTCGGGTGATTTGGGACTATTTTGCGGTGAATTTGAGCTCTAGAAATGAGCGGGGGTTTTTTGGGGCAGGGGGCAGGTGGGATTCCAATAGTTTCTAAACTGAATTTTGAAACCTTTGACCAAATGTACCAAGTGATCCCATGGCCCCTTCTCTTTCCACCTGGGTGGGTATCCCTCTGGGCCTTTCTATTAAGGAATTGGCTGCTAAGCTTCAGCAGAGACACTTAACCTGCTCTTAGTTCTTAGAGTTCAGCTTTCCAAATCCATGACCTCAGTTCCTTCCTGGCCCCACACCTCCACTATACCTTTCTGCTCTATTAATTTCTATGTTATAGTTTATTTACCACCCCAGTTCTTGCAGTGCCTCAGGTCCTCCCTTTGAGTGCCCTCATCCTGTCTGCAGCTAATACCAACTTCAGCCTCCCTTTCCCAGTCTGGGGAGTCAACCTGCCTTTGTCCCAGCAGTTTTGCAAACTCCTTCTGGTCTTCTTGCTGTTTATCTTTCCTCAAAAGCCAGCAGGCTCTTCTTCAGTCTCCACATTTCTTTTCCTCAGAGAATGATGATTTTTTGCCATCTGGTATAGCATGTTTCTCTTCAATATTTTCATGTTTTCATTCCTGAATTCTCCCCTTTCTAATTCATTCCTCTGATTAATTTTCAGAGGTGCCATTTCTTTCTTTGTCCGAGTTTCTTATGGAAACTTGAACCCACTTAATGTGAGTCTGTGATCTGTGGTTCTTCATAGAAGTTCTTCTATTTGCTCTTTGCCTTTCAGGGGCCCATTCAATCACAGGCTTAAGGATTTGGGATGTCGAAGTTCATATTTCATCTGCAATTTTGTTTATGACTAGGTATATCTTGCAGGGCCTCTGTTCCAGGCTCATTGTAAAAAGATTCCTAGGCAAGCCCAGGTAAGCTGGATGGTAGTTTCAAGACCATTCTCTCTGCTGGGTGTGGGTCTGAGATAATGAGTGGTACTTTGGTGACCTGGAAACAGCTAAGCAGTTCATCAATATCTCCCCTCTACTTGTGAAAAGGGGTAGACATGGCCACACAACTTGGTTCTGTAACCCTGATGAGCCAGCTCTCTGCATTACAAAGGGGGTCGTTGTGCTTTTCAAATGGTGGTTGTATTACACACGAGAGTTTTCTTTTTCCTCTTTCTTTGGAGGTTTAAGGATTTTAGGCCTTCTGACAGGTTTCCTTTGGTTTGGGAACATCATTGTCTAAATGGTAACTCAGTACTCAACTGGTTTTTGGAAAATCAGCAGATGCTCAATTTGCTATTTTAGACAGAGTTCAAGGTCCCTGGTGTAGGAGAACCCTAAGAAGAAACTGCTTTTCTGTAGGCTAAGGGTAAAGTCTAGGCTCACATTTTATACCCCAAGATTGATTCAAATGTTTCGATCCAAAGCTCAGTTTAGACTGTGTAAATCCAACCTCCAAATTTTAACTTTTCATTCCCTCCTCAGGGGCTTTTTTTTTTTTTTAGCTCAAAACTTGTCATCCATTGAGAAGCCATCCACTCCTGCCAGTAAGTCAGTCTCTCTTTGACTTTGAAACATTAAAAAAAATACTTAGGCGCTCACTTTTGCCTCCTCATATTGGCCCTTACCGTCAGAAAATTCTTGCTATACGGTGGGCTTTTCAATTACACAGCTCTCTTCTAGGACAGACTGTGAGTTGCTTTTGGTTGTATTTTTGCAGAGTCAGATATTTAAGTGAATTTTATTGTCAGGTTTTCTTTGTTGTCATTTTAGAGCTGGCCACTATTCCGTAAGTTACCTCAGAGGCAATGTCTCTATTGATGACACAGCTATATCTTTTTATAGAGCTCTACCCTAGAACGGAAGAGCCCGATTATCACTATTTTCTTTCTTTCTTCTTCTTTTTTTTTTTTTTTTTGATTTTGGGTCACACTCAGCAGTGCTCAGGTGTTACTCCTTGCTCTATGCTCAGAAATTGCTCCTGGCAGGCTCAGGGAACCATATGGGATGCCGGGGTTCCAACCACCATCCTTCTGCATGCAAGGCAAACACTCTACCTCCATGCTATCTCTCTGGCCCTGAATATCACTATTTTCAAGTAGAGAAAGTTGGAGGTGGGGTCCGAACAAATAGCACAGTGGTAGGACATTTGCATTGCATGGGGCCAAACTGGGAGGGACCCGGTTCAAGTTCCCAGCATTCCATATGGTCCCCCAGTCTGCCAGGGGCAATTTTTGAGTGCAGAGTCAGGAGTAACCTCTGAGTGCCACTGGTTGTGGCCCAGAAACCAATCAATAAATCAGTAAATCAATAAATAAAGTTGAAAAAAAAAGAGAAAGTTGGAGGGGGGGCATGATTTTCTTTATGAAGGCTTTCAAGCTCCTGTATTTTGTAATCAGAAACAGATGTGAGGGCTTAAAAAGAGTTGGGATTGAACAGGTTGACACCAGTGTGTATCAGTCATGGTTTACAGTTATGTGTGGCACAGCTAAATGACCATGTGTGATTTGAATGCTGTCTAGGAGATTTTGCCATCATTAAAAAAACAAGCCATCCTTGTCTGTGATAAAATATTCATCAAATACACACATGTGTACAAAAGAAAAGAAAGATCATTCATCACTGCATCCCTCTTAATCAATCATTGTTAATATTTTGAGCACTTTCCTCCCAGCCTCCTTGCAATTAATCTGAATATGGGTTTTATAAATTGCATGTAGAGAATTAGGTTGCACTTAGTTTTTCTAGCCCACTATTTTTCCCTTGAACTCATCTAATCATAGAATCAGCATCAGGTTGCCTTCACTCTCTAGTCCCACCCCTTTCCCGGATCCCAAAGAAGGCCTTAAACTGAGAAATTTCACCTTAGGATCATGCCCGTGCACTGATGTACTTCTACTTCCTTAAGTGGGTCCCATTACATTGGCCTATGTGCAAAACTACCCAAGTGTTCCCCAGTCTCTTTCTCCCTGAAATGAGGTGAGAGGGTCAACCTCACCAGGCTGACTCTGGTTGCAGTGCCTTAGCTCTGCTCCTGTGCACGATTCTCACCCTTCCAGCAGTTCCCCCAAGATCTATGTTCCTCTTTTTTTCTTCCTCTTCTCCTGGAGGATTGCCACTTATCTGGTTTAGAAGCACAACCTCTTCAGGAGCTTCCAGGTTTTAATGAAACACACCATCCATAACCATGTGGTGGCATGAGTGCAAATTGTATCCAACCCACTGCTAAGGTTCCACATAAACGAGAGGCCATATCTTCACTTTGTAGACTGAAGCATCGCTTAAGTCATTGGCACCGATAGAAATGTAACAGTGACCTGGCTTCTTTTTCCCAAAGCACAATCACTATGAGTTCCTCTTGTGTTGAGAATAAATAAATTCACTGTTGTTAGGTCATGGAGTTTTCTGAAAGACCACTTGGCTTTGTGGAGTTCTTGAAGACTCCATAGCCAATGGAATGATTTGGCATCGAGTTACTGGTTGGGATTCCTAGTCTTCTCTGATTTATTATCTCTCATATGCTCTGAAGCACAGCAGATATGAAGGCACTGGGAATGAACACTAAATCTCCTCCCCTCACCATCCTGGTGGCAGGAGCTCTTTAAGCAAAGTCTGATTTGTGAGACTCACCAGGCTTGCTGTCTACCACCTCTTCACTCCCCTGTAGGGGATGGGAGTTCCAAAGGATGCTCCTTTCTCTTCCAATTTCCTTCATTCAACTTTTAAGAAGGGTCCTATATTTTCTCAGGCACTTTTCTAAGGCCTTAAAGACTTTTATTGACTTTGTTTTACTCCCACTCTTGCACTGAGTGGTATTGGCATATCCATTTTAATGATGGGGAATGCTAAAAGAAGGGTCTAACTGGCCCAGAGTCACACAAATCAGAGCCTTAGTGTCCTAAACTAAATGTCCTTTCTAGGTGGAATTTCAGTACTAGGGGGGGTCAATTGGAATCCCTGCAAGAAGTGATATAAAAGACACCGGCTTCTTCATGATTATAGTCTCATACATGTGTTCAGTAATCACATGTGTCACATGATCCTCCTGGAAGTTCCGAACATGCTATCTATACTTGTAATTAATATTAGGACCAACCTGCTCCTGAAAACCTGCCCCTGTCTAAAAAATTCCCCAGAATCCTTACTTCCCTGTCAGCTTTCTTTTAGAGTCCATTTTCAGTGTCTTTTTTTTTATCTAAGCTACTTTCTCTTTTAAAACTCCTATGTTCTGTGAGCAGGTCATAGTATCCAAAACATGCCTGTTGGATCTCAGAATCTATCCTATTTCATCTCTCCAGGTTTCCCTGCCTCTTGCCACCTCCTAAATTATTTACGTGTTTTGCTTTTAGCCTTTGACTATCGTCCTCCTACTTCCTGGACCACTTTTAAGTAAGGAAAAAAGACTTGGGGGACAGATTCATGCATTGTTCTGCATTGATTGAGTGAGGATGACAAGGGAAAAGATGTCTTTAGGTTACTATAAATCTAGGGCATGCCCAATAAAGAGACTCGGGCTCACCTGATGACTAAAAGGCATTTCCAGAGGCTGATGAAAGCCATTTATAAGAATCTAGGGAGATGTGTGTAAGACCAGGACAGAGCCTCTGCTGAAGGTTGGGGAAAGAGAACTCTAGCAAAAGGTCAGGGAAGAAACAGAACCAACCAGAGAAGATTAGAGGTGAGAAGAAGTATCAACTTGAGTCTATGACATGAGAGAAGGACACTAACATGCTTTGCATCCCCAAGGAAGTACCCATACTTTGCCAGGCAATTTCTATCCATGTCATTTATATATCTGAACTTCAAAGTTAAAGCTCATGTTGTCTCTCACGTACCATCTCAGATGTGATCTTAGTGCCAAAGGTCTTAGAATCTAGACTAGAAAGTCATTATAGAGGTTAAGGTGTTTGCCTCTCATGCGGCCTATCCTGGTTCGATCCCTGATCCTGCATGTGGTACCAGAGTTCTAGGAGTAGTTTCTGAACATAGAGTCAGGAGTAATCAGAGAACAGCCAACAAACCCCCACAAGCCAAAAACTAATTAACTAAAGATTATCGAATCAGATCAATAAGACGAAGATGGAGAATACCTGAATCTACCCAATGCAGTCACTTATAATTATCAACAGATTAGAAACTGTGGAAATAATGTTTGGTTTTGATTAGTGTTTATATTTTGTGACTGGAACAGAAGCAGAAATAGAGATTCTATTTTTAACTCTTCAATCAACTAGCTAAATCATTTTGTCCTTAGTATGCACAGATTTGAAATGAGGTATATTATCGAAGGATTTTGTCCCCTAGCGCTAACTGGAATCCATAAACCTTCAGTAATTTTGTTAGAACTGTTTCTGACATACTGTTAGGTCTAGCAGAAAGAGTGATTTGTTCACTATTGTGTCACTGGAGTCCAGAATAGTGCCCAGAAGAAGAAGAACCCAAATGTTTTTTTGTTGCCTGAATAAATCAACTCAAGTCTTTTATATCGATCCAAAACTAAAATATAGACTTTGTCATATGGGAAAACCTGACTAGTTTAAGATGTATATAAGAATGAATAAGGGGGCCGGGTGGTGGCGCTGGAGGTAAGGTGCCTGCCTTGCCTGCGCTAGCCTAGGACGGACCATGGTTCGATCACCTGGTTCCCCATATGGTCCCCCAAGCCAGGAGCAGCTTCTGAGCGCATAGTCAGGAGTAGCCCCTGAGCGTCACTGGGTGTGGCCCAAAAACAAACAAACAAACAAGCAAAAAAGAATGAATAAGTTTCAAAAGTAACAGTTAAAAAATACAGACGTTTTAAAATATGCATGGATTCATTCTAGTTACAAAGAAGCGTGAAACTAGATTTGAAACTCATAAATAATATGTGCTGGCTAAATTGTTGAGTGGATGGAACTGGAATGGGAAGCCAAAGAGCTAAAGTATATGCCTGCCATGTACAAGGTCCGGAGTTCAATCCTTGGCTTCTCCAGACCTGAGTTTGAACCATCTTGACTGAGTGACTGAGAGTATTAACAGGACTCATACCTGGGCTCCCTAAGTAATATTTGGAGACCTCTACAAAATAAAAAGTAAACAAAAACATACAAATAACCTTAAAATAAATTGTTCTGCCTTTAGGGTATTGCTATCAGAAGGAACTGGTCAACCCAAGTCATTGTTGAATATTAAAATAGGAATTAGCTGAAGCCAAAGCAGGCCAGACATAATTTTGGATTATATGACAATCTGCAAATACATAAGCATTACACACACACATATCTATATATGTTTTGTTTTGTTTGGGGGGGTCACATCTGGAAGTGCTCAGGGACCAATCCTGGCTCTACACTCAGAAATTGCAGGCTTGGGGGACCATATGGGATGCCGGGATTCAAACCACCGTCCTTCTACATGCAAGGCAAATGCCGTACCTCCATGCTATCTCTCCAGCCCCTATATATTCTTTTTTTTTTTTTTTGAGAAAATAACTTTTGGGGGAACTTCCCAAGCAATACTTCAGGTGTCTAGGGTCCTACTGCCACAGAGTCCCAATCAGCTGGGCCAGTAGTTAATGCCAGGGTGCATGAAAGTGCTGCTTCTCAGGCCTTATACTGCTGAGGATTTCCTAGGCCACCCTAGTGATGCTTATGGTTCTCTAGAACAATATATTCTGATGCATTGGAGATGATTTAGTACTGGGAGTTAAACCAGGATCCTATGTTTGCAAGACAGGTGACCTATCCCCAGCAAGATCTTCTGGTCATCAAGAAACAAACATTTTTCTATTTTTTTCTGACTATAAATTAGTCCCTCTTTATGATAAAAACATTCTAGGAAATGACAGGTTTTTGGAGAGAAGAAAATAGGAATTCTTCCACCAGCCAACTGGTGGCAGGACCTTGGTTTATTGGTGGAATTCTCCTCCGATAGTTCATGGGGGCCTTAGGGCTACGACCTGGAGATTAGTGGTACACTAAGATGGGTGTCTTAGTATGCTTGGGGGCCCCACACCCCACTTTGTCCTTCTGCTGCAAGAGGTAGGATTGAGCTTAGCCTGGGTATGATGAATACTCCCCTTCACCCACTCCCAGCCCCAATTTCTCCTTGTCCAGCCACACTGAGTGTCCAAAAGCATAAGAAGCCTTAGATTCCAGTTCACTCCCACTTCTTGTCAAGCTCTCCAGCCTACTCCCTGGGAATCTAGAATTGTAGAGATCTAGAATGATCTAGACAACCTCTACTCTTTACTTTTCTCTCTCCAAACCACTGCTTGAGCTCAGTACACTTGCTTCAATTACATGTTGGAAGAAATTTGAGTGTTGGCAGGAATGTTGGCAGGAAATTTCCTGCCTTTCCATACTTTAACATGGTGTCTTTTTGTTTCCGTCTTCCTCTCCCTCCCACTAGGTACTGCTGTTTCTGTTTTCTTGCTGGTAGAGACTCTTAAGCCTATTAGAGCATCACAGGGTAATCTCAAATTCTGCATAAAACAAGTGAGCAAATCCAGAGAAGGTAGCCACCATCTGGCATCTCGTCTCTTCTTCTTAAACCAAGTTCTACTTTCACAAAAACGAAAATGCTTTTCAAATATCTGAAGAGCAAGGAAAGCCATCATGCTTTTTTTTTCTAATATTGAAATATTGTGCTTTTAATCTAAATATTCAAATATTCATCTACTTGGCCTCCTAGAGAAAATACATCTGGGGAAGCTTTAATTTTTTTCTACTTCTCATCCAGATGTCTCGATAGTGTGAGAAGATAGATTTAGATGCATGACTTCCTTTCCCCCGAGATGCAATTCTTGTAGTCTCTTTACTTCCTTCCGTTCCTCCTTCCCTTTTTAAATTTTATCCAAGACTTCACTATTCAGTCTTTCTTTTCTTGTTGCTGTTGACTTTGAGTTTTTAGACCAAACCTAGCAGTGATCAGGGACTACTCCCATCTCAGTGCTCAACAGACATTTCTGGAGATGCTCGAGGGACCTGGAATCAAATCCAAGTTTCCCTCATTTTTCTTTCTTTCTTGGATTCTATTTTTGTTTTAAAACAAAAATAAAACCAGAAATGTCTACTTCATTAGGGTCTTTTGAGAACAAAAAATTATTTTGAAGAGTGACAGTTCCATCTCTCTCTCTCTTGGGCACCTTCCAGTAAAACATCCTCACTGGTCCTCCAGAAAGAAAGCCAGTATTGACTCAAGAGGAGTGTTTGCCTATTTCCATGGTTTAAATCTTCCCACATGGCCAGTTTTCAGCTACTGACATGATTTTACTGAACGTGAAGCTGGGAAAAGGCAGACTCCACCGCGTGATATAGTATTTCTTCAATACAGACGCAATATGACTATAACAATATCATCTCAAAAGCAGAGATGCTAGTAAATAATCCTGAAGTCATGATATTGATGGGTTGAGCACTTTTGCTTTTCATTTGCTTTATTTAATGCAGTCTTTTTCAGTCTCAGTTCTGTAGCCCTTTGGGGATGGGGAATTCTTTGTTGGAGGTCTGTGTCTAAGAGACTGCATCTGTCCCTGTTAATGTAGCCAAAAAATCCCTCCAGACATTGGCACACGTCTCCTAGAGTGCAAATTCACACCTGGTGAGAAGCACTGATTTCATTGTAAGTTTGTACACTTTGATGTTAACGATGGCTGTGTTTAACCATCTTCTGCCAAAGTGTCTTAAAGCATAGCAATCACCACCCACAGGGAAGCATGCACTGAGCATCTAATGGGTTGCCATCCCACATCATCTACATTGCAGAAATAAAATGGAGAGCTCAGTTCCAAGTTCATAACCTTCTGGGTTTTTACATTTAACCATTGAGTGTAGCTCATCCCTCCATTTAGAAAGGCATCTTTCTTTCATTTCATTTGGTGTGGCTTTCTTTGACTCCAAGAGAGTCTTGACTGAGTGTCCAATTTTCTTATAAAGTGGACTTTGTTTATGGCCTCACCCTAGAGTTTTCACTAAAGAAAATGTAATTTTATATCCTTTTTCCTTCCCTTAGAAACAGCTTTAGAGTGGGGGAAGAGGAGTTAGAGAAGTTAGAGTTAGATTGAAGGCAGCATTAGACAGTAATATAAGTGGAGCAACTTTTTCATTCTCAAGAAAGACCATGCTGGGACCAGAAGTTCCACTTCTATTCCCAATCTCTCTACTTTCCCCTGAAAAAGGAGCAGTAATGAGGTGGAACCTAGTTTCACCAAGCTGTGGAGATAAGTATGATGACATTTCCTGTCTCATCTGTAGGTAATAAATTAGCATCTGCAGATATTTGAGATCATCTCTAATTATTTCTCCTTCTGATCTTTTCTTGAGCTCCTGGCTTTCACCAAATCCTGGATGGTCTTCCCCAAATCAAAGCAAACTTCATCTCATCCAAAATTCATATTTCATAGACAATCAGGTATAACAAGGGTCTCATGAGACCCAGCTATGAGTCCAGTTCATAACCCACCACCCCTGTATCTTCCATTATTGGTAGAATTTACCTGGATCAAAGGAGGGCATACTTTCTCATATTCACAATTACTAACTACCTCATATTGGAGAACTAAGCATGGTATTTATGTCCTTTAGATCAAGAGGACTGAAGTCTGAAATTAAGGTGGCCACAGGGAATACACATTATGTCCTCAACTTGTGGTGACTCCTAGGTCTGGGATCCATACGAATCTAGTCTCTCCACATCTTCTGTTCTTCTATCTCAAAGTCCTCTTTCCTGAGTCCTATAAAGGTATTAGTCATTCCTGTTTCTACCTGGGCAGCATATGGTGTCTTGTGAACATCCCCAAGAGTGAATCCAGAGCACAGATCCTGGTGTAGGCTCTGAGCAACATTAACTGAAGATCACCCCAAACCCCAAACAAACAAAGACACCCATCATTGAATTCAGGACATGTCCAAACTAAATCACTTCTGCAGCTACCTTGTTCCCAGGGAAATCTGGTAAAGGTAGTTTAAAACAAAACAGAAGTAGCAGCTGGACCTTAGCTAAGACCTTAGCTTTTTGAGAGACATTATCCACCCACGTCAGAGGGCTTAGGCTTTATTCTGTTCTAGAAATCACTTGACATGTCTGAGCACCCAAGCCTAAAAGAAGTCAGAAAATGAAGAGAAGCTCAGACAACCCTAACCCCAGTCAGCTCTCCTCAATCCAGCTCAGAAAGGGAACCAAACACAGCTGTTCCCCTCTTTCTGTCAGCTTTTATTGAGAGCAGCTCTGAGACCTTGCTGGAGACCCTGTCCAGGGACAGTCTGGGGAAGCAAAAGCAGGCCATGGAATAGAAAGGTTCTGTTTCTGGTAGTGAGAAAGTAGAAGGATTCCTAGGGACTGGAATTTTGCAATCCAGTGTCCACAGCAATAAGAAGACAAGGTGGAGCCTTCAAGACTGGATTTGAGTGTGGAAGGTAGCATGATATTATAAGAACAAATTAGGGGGAGAAAAATAATAGGTAGAGGAGAAGAAGATTCCCAAAGGAGCAAGAGTTGGCACAAAATAGTAACTATTTCAGGGATATCTCTCTCTCTGTCTCTTTCTTTCTCTCTCTCTCAATTTCTCTCTCTGGTTATAGGCCACATCCAGAAGTGTTCAGAGCTTACTCTTGGCTCTGTGCTCAAAAGATAGTTTCTGGGGTACTGGGGGGCCAAATGGTGTGCTGGGGATGAAACTGACTCAGATGTTTGCAAAGCAAACACCTTCCTTGCTAGCCCAGCCCTTTAGAATCTCTTTCCTGGGAGAGGACAACAGAAAATGGAATAGATCTACCCAAGGTCAAATTTCCAATATTCTTTGTCTCTTTGTGTGTCTCTCTCTGTCTATCTCTCCATGCACTGTCTTTCCAGATCTTTCTTTCTCTCTCTTCCACCGTATTTTCCTTTCTTGCTGCCTTCTCCTCTCTCTGACCTTTGAAAGAAAAATCCAAGCTTGGTCCCCCTAGATTCCTTGGGTACTCTCTGTTTCTTTCCGGTGCTTTTTTTCCTGGCTGACTCAGCCTACACTGTTCCTCTGAGCCTCCCCGGTTCCCCGGCTTCCACATGAATGTTTCAGGACTCTGCAGTGTAGCTCATCTCCCTCTCTGCCTGACTCCTACCTGCCTGCCTGCAGGTTCCTGCCTTCCCTTCTGGGCTTCTCTGTTTGTTGACACAACTGGCTGTGACTGCCTCAAGCTTTGACGAGCCAAAATTTTTTGCAGTTTAAGAGCTCTAAATCTTTAAGCTTCTTTCTCATAAAGAAGAAAAAAAAAGGAAAGGAAAGAAGAAATTAGCTTGTCAGAATAAGGAACTCCAAAGTCTGATTGAGAAAATCGGTTTAGATGATATCTGGGTCTTGTTTTCAGATGGGAGGGTTACTGCCCATGATAAACTCAGTCTTTAAAAAGAACTGGCTGAAAGTCAGCTTGCTCCAGAATCCAGCACCAGTCAGGCATATATTGTTGTAGAGATGAATGGATGCAAAGCTAATCAGTGACTGATTTTTCAAGGTCTTAACGTTTAGTAGAAGAAGCAGTAACACTAATGCCATCGTTTCCTGATAAAGAATGCGTGCCTGTGAATCCTTACCATTGGGGCCTCTCAGGTCACCATAATGCCAAGTCCCATTGCCCGTAGATTCAGGTGCATTTGGCTTAATGAAGAAGTCTTTTTTTGGTCACAGTCAGGTAAGCTGGCTCAGTCTTTGGCTAGGTGGCGCAGGAGAGCAAAATGGCTGTGAAAGGACGCTGTTTGGGCATATTGATTATTTTTAATTAAACTGAAGAAATTGCCAGTGCGAGAAAGTCATTCTGACCCTTCATTCTGCTTCTGGAAGTTTTCGCAGGGAGGGAGAACTTCCTCAAAATGAAAACACAAGCACCCTGTGGTTATTCAACCCAAGCCCAATCCTTTGTCAGGTTAAGTCTATACCAAATCGTGACTCATGAGATAAAAAGTAGCATACTGGAACTGGAGTGTTAGTACAGTGGGGAAGGAACTTGCCTTACATGTGGCCAACCCAAGTTTGATCACCCACATTCCATATGGTCCTCTGAACCCACCAAGATATTAAGCCTTGCACATTGCCAGCTGTGCCACCCTCCACAAAGAGAAGGCAAAAATGGGGCTGGAGAGATAGCAAGCACAGCAGTAGGGCGTTTGCCTTGCATGCAGCTGATCCAGGACAGATGGTGGTTTGAATCCTGGCATCCCATATGGTCCCCTGAGCCTTCCAAGAGAGATTTCTGAGCACAGAGCCAGGAGTGTTCCCTAAGCTCCATCGGGTATGACCCAAAAATCAAAAACCGGGGCCCGGGAGATAGCATGGAGGTAAGGCGTTTGCCTTTCATGCAAAAGGTCATCGGTTCGAATCCCGGTGCCCCATATGGTCCCCCGTGCCTGCCAGGAGCGATTTCTGAGCATGGAGCCAGGAGTAACCCCTGAGCACTGCCGGGTGTGACCCCCCAAAAAAAAATCAAAAACCAACAACAACAACAACGGCAAAAAGTGATAATAATAAAGCAACCCCCACAAGTAGCATAGGCCATTTTGCAGTCAGATTTTTGGATTCATAACTTTGAATTCACTCTTTTTTTCTCCTGATACATACTTTGGCAGATTTAACTTTGTTTTTGTTTGTTTTTGGATTTGGGACCATGTCTAGCAGTGCTTGGGGATTACTCCTGGCTCTGTGCTCAAGGAGCACTCCTAGCATGGATTAAGGGAACCAAACATTGTACCAGGGGATTGAACCCTGGTCAGTTGTACACCAAACAAATGCCCTGTGTGCCATCTTCTCTCTGGTTTCACCAGCTTTAATTATTAAACCAAAAAGAATCCGAAAAGAACAGATTCTTGCTAAATTTTAGGGGAATTTTGCCCGTACAGTTCCTTATTTCCAGGACACAGTTTGACTCAATGATTTCAAAGTCCACCCAGGTCAGCAGTAGGCAAACTGGCCCCTGGGAATTGGCTATTTACTCATCATTCTGCCAAAGATCCTCCCCATACACAGACAGAGGTTATTTCTCCCAGCCCACCTTTCCGTCTCTGAGGTACATTGTGTCTTTTCTCTAAGTACCATCTACATTTGCGTTATGGGTTCTGTTCTAGATCCCTCAGTGAAAGGGTCTAGCTAGACCCCTCCCAGGGCTAGGGTCATGGCCGGAAAACCCAGATGTTTGGTACTTTGAGAAAGCATTTTTCAGAGGCATAGCCAGGAGACAGTGTGCTGGGATTTTGAGGTACCTCTGAGGCTGTGATATTAAAAACATTGGTAGAAGCAAACCCATATTCACCCTGCATTCTGTATCTCTGCTGTGTGACTTTGTATGACTTGTCACTCTCTCTGCCCCCTGGGGTTTTGGGGGAGCAAAAGCCAGGACCACCTCAATTCTATGGATCTTTTCTCAATGGCTTTTGTGAACATCTCTTCCATCTCAGAGAGGGCGAAGTTAGAGTAAATCTTTCTCCCAATTGGTCAAGTTTGAGATCAGAGCAGTCCTTTTCTCATCTGACAGAGAGTACTATTGGGCTAGATCTTTCCACACCCATCAGAGGATGAAGTTGAATCTAGATCTTTCTACACGAGAAAAGTTGGAGTAGGTCTTTTCCCAGCCAACATAGGGGATGAGCTAGACTTTTTCCCTCTGGCAGAAGGTAAGATGGGACTAGATATTTCCTCATCTTTTAGCTCTAGATCTTCTAGATCTTTCTCATGTTGATAGAGGTGAGATTAAACTAGATCTTTCTTCCCTTGACATAGAGGAATGTAACTTAACCTTTCCCACCAGTAAAAGAAAGAGTGGGGTGAGAGTAGACATTGCCCATCTGAGAGAGGTGAGTGGGGTCTAGATGGTAGTTTCTCCACCTTCTCCTGTCACCCCAGCCCAGGGACATTTCTGACAGTTTGTCCTGCATCTGAATCTCGCCCACCATGTCTTCACAGCATAATTCTCTCCCCCTTTTTCCAACAAGAAAGCAGGTCAGAACACAAATCGACATGAGCAACATGACCAGAGGGAGGGCTTCAAAGCTGCTCTAATTTATAAGTAGGTATAAATCAACAGCAGGCATTGGTAGTTTATTATCAGTAGCAAATTTCTTATGACAGAGCTCACCTCTCCCAACTCCATGATTGAAAACTACAGAAATAAAACTTCTACTGAATCTGAAGGTCTCAGATCTCATCTACGTGTTCAAGATCTATTAATATGAATGCTTTGAGGCAAGACCACATGTGTGTAGAAGAAAGAGGTCCAGTCACTTTTTCAAGGGGAGGATGGACTTTGTCTACCACCTTATATACATATATGTTAACATAGGTTCCATTCATCTCTGGCCCCTGATGTAAGAGTAACTTTACATATTAAGTAACTGAGAGTTGATTAAAATATAAAAACTGTGATAAAAGACCATTAACTGTCTGTCCCCTGACAAGCACCCTCCCAACAGTACTCTTACCTGGGTAGAAAGCTCCACATAGGTAGGCAGGGAGAAAGCCTAGAAAATTCAACTTGAAACAAAGAAGGTGTACACATGTGCTCCCTTGGACCATGTCACCATTGTCACCATTGTCCTCATTGTGGACTTGATACCTTAAATCTGGGACAGGTACTGGGGTTCTCTCTACCTTTGGATGCCCTCTCTCTTTCTTATGTGCTCCCTCCCTTTCCTCAGTACCTCTGAAATAAACTTGTTTTGTTTTTTTTTAAATAAACACCTTTGTGAGATAGGAACTCATGTGAAAGTTGAATGTCTGTGTCATAAACAGTTTTGTTGGAACTCATCTACACTCACCCGGTTCAATGGCAATTTCCCTGACAACAAAGTACAAGAGTTGGAAGAGTGTGTGAATGGGCAAAAGACCTAGTGTACTTTCTTATATGATCCTTGGCAAAAATATGGCTCCACCTCCTCATCAGCATCTTTATAGAAAGAAATTTGTTTTATTAAAAAATAAAATAAATTATTTAATTTTATTTCAATAAAAATTAATTTTATTTAATATTTTTATCTTCTCTTAATTTTATTCATTTTAATTTTAACACTAAATTTATTTTAATTAATTTATTTGATTCTATTTATTTTACATATATTTAAAATATTAAATATATTTCAATATATACATGATATTTAAATGTTTGATTTAATTTTATTTGTTTAAAATTTTAATAAATTGAGCCAGATCAGTGATGCAAGCAGTAAAGCATTTGCTTTGCCTAAGCTAGCCTAGGACAAGCTGTGGTTCAATCTCCTGGCCTTCCATATGGTCCCCCAAGCCAGAAGCGATTTCTGAGCATATATCTAGGAACAACCCTGAGCATTACTGGTTGTGACTTGAAAACCAAAATAAATAAATAATTAAATTTTAATAAAATTTAATTTTATTTAATAAAACTTAATTTGAATGTTAAATCACTGAGATACACAATTACCAAGTTGTTCATGATTGAGTTTTAGTAATACAATTTCCAGCACCCATCCCTTCACCAGTGCACATTTCCCACTATTAATGTCCCAAGTTTATCTCCTTCCTTCCCCCTATCCTACCTCTCCCCCTCCCCTCCTTCTTTCCCCCTGCTTGCTCTATGGCAAACATTTTTCTCTCTCTCTCTCCCTCTCCCACTTTCTCCCCACCTCTCTCTTTCTCTCTTGAGGATTTTTTAAAGTTTAATCCACAGATAATTAGGGCAGCTATAAAACTTCTTCCCCAAATTATTCCTTTTTAAGAGTCTCTTAGTCTGTTGGAAATACTATAACACAATGGAATAAACAGGTCAGTAATTTAAAAACACCAGAAATCTATCTCTTGCCATCCTGTATGGCATGAAGTCTTTTCCAGGTATTCCATTCTGCTGAGAGGGTAGGAAACTGTATCTTCTTAACTGGGGCATTGTTCTGTCAAGAGGTCCTCACTCCCTGACTTGGGGCCCACATCCTAATGCCTTCAAATAGATCATTCCAGACTCAACATACACATCTTGTAGGGACAAAGCATAGCAGAGATCAAAAGGGGGCAATATATATACTGGATAGAACAGGGAAAGCTGGCATTTCAGGTCCTCCTGCAGGAAATCCTTGATGTGAGTACACACAGGTTGTTCTGATAACCCAGAACCTATGGTGGTCATTCTTAGGCTTCCTTCAAAATTAATGGAATAAACCTGCAGGAACAGAGCACTAGTCTGGTTTCAGGAAGAGCCCCTCCTTTCCTTTCCAGCCTCTAGGACCTGCTTCTCCAGTTCATCTCTTCCCCACAGCTCTATACTCACCCTGTGGAATCCAAATGTCATCATTTCTAAGCTTTGAGAAGGAGAAACTTCTGTTTTGAAAATACATCTTCCCTTTTAGCACATCAGAGAATACTAAACGCAACATAAACAGTCCCTCACCTTTATTCTTTTTTGAAATTTACTACAAATATGTCCAGCCTCCAGTTATATGTATGAGAGATCAGAAAGGAAAGATGTCAAAGAAAGAAACTGTTCACGGTGCATTTCCAGGAAAACCAAGCACTAAGTGTGAAGTATTTGTGCAGAACTAGAGACACGAATGGGCATAAAGAACTTTGAGTTTTCCAACTCTTTCATACAAGAAAAAAAAAACAACCTTAGGATATGACCAGCTCTGGACTAGTCATTTCCAGGTATCAGATAATCACCAAGAATTTCTCAATAGAAGAGAATTAGAGAGGTATTAGTGGGGTATCAGAGTGCAACTTTCCCATCACCAATGTCCCAAATCTCCCTCCTCCTCACCCCAACCCCGCCTGTATTCTAGACAGGCTTTCAACTTCCCTTGTTTATTCACATTGTTATGATAGTTCTCAGTGTAGTTATTTCTCTAACTGCATGGTGAGCTTCATGTCGGAAGCTGAACCCTCCAGTTCTCCTCTATTTTGTCTCTGAGAATCATTGCACAAATGTCTTTTATTTTTCTCAAAACCCATGATGAATGAGTCCTTTCTGTGTTTATCTCTCTCCCTCTGACTTATTTCACTCAGCATAATAGATTCCATATACATCCATGTATATGCTTCATGACTTCATCTCTTCTGACGGCTGCATAATATTCCATTGTATATTTGTATATATGTACCACAGTTTCTTTAGCCATTCATATATTGAGGGGCATCTAGGCTGTTTCCAGAGACTGGCTATTGTAAACAGTGCTGCAATGAATATAGGTGTTAGGAAGGGATTTTTGTATTGTATTTTTGTGTTTCTAGGGTAAATCTCTAGGAGTGGTATAGCTGGATCGAATGAGAGCTCAATTTCCAGTTTTTGGAGGAATTTCCATGTCACTTTTCATAAAGGTTGGACTACACGGCATTCCCACCAGCAGTGGATAAGAGTTCCTTTCTCTCCACATCCCCGCCAGCACTGCTTGTTCTCATTCTTTGTGATGTGCGCCAATCTCTGTGGCATGAGATGGCACCTCAGAGTTGTTTTGATTTGCATCTCCCTGATGATCAGTGATGAGGAGCAGTTTTTCATGTGCCTTTTGGCCATTTTGAATTTTTTTTTGTTTTTTTGGGGGGCCACACCCGATGACGCTCAGGGGATACTCCTGGCTATTCGCTCAGAAGTTGCTCCTGGCAGGCATGGGGGACCATATGGGGTACGGGGGGATTGAACCGTGGTCCGCCCTAGGTTAGCGCAGGCACCTTATCTCCAGCGCCACCGCCCGGCCCCTCCATTTTGAATTTTTTCTTTGGCAAAGTGTCTTCATTTCTTTTCCCCATTTTTTGATGGGATTAGGTGATTTTTTTTCTTGTAAAGTTCCATAAGTGCCTTGTATATTTTAGATATTAGCCCTTTATCTAATGGGTATTGGGTGAATATGTTTTCCCACTCAGTGGGTGGCTCTTGTATCCTAAGCACTATTTCCTTTGAGGTACAGAAGCTTCTCAACTTAATATATTCCCAACTATTTATATTTGCTTCCACTTGAAAAACATGAAAAATTTTAGATATGCTTTGATATCCTGTATCATTACAAAAAGAACTAGGACTTAAAAAAAAAACTTTACTGATTGATTGATTGGTTTTGAACCACACCCAGCAGTTCTCAGGGGTTACTCCTGGCTCTGCACTCAGAAATCACCCTCGGCAGGCTCGGGGACCATATGGAATGCTGGGAATCAAACCGGGCCCCTTACGGGGATGCAAGGCAAATGCTGTGCATTCTCTCTGGCCCAGAACTTAGGGTTTTTAAATTTCCAATACGGAGAAAAGAGTAGTGTGGATAAGGTGCTTGCCTTGCATGGAGTTGACTGGGTTCCATCCCCAGTACCCAATATGGTTCCCAAAAAAGTGATTCCTACAGAGCCAGGAGTCAGGAAATGTGGGTTAGGAACTTCCTCCAAATCTCAAAATGTCCTTCTCACGGAGAATGAGGCCCCCGAGCCACGATATACTGGGAGTCGAGGCAGCAGATGTAGATTTCCTGGCATCCTTAATGTAGCATGAAATGCTTTCAGTTACAAGATTCACAGCGTAGCTAACGTAAAATCAAACCAATTGTTTAATGAAAAATATGTGCAGTCAGAAACTAACAGCCAGAGAAAAATGTTTTAGAGGCTCCTTATGGAAAGACCAGCTCTCTCCACCCTCTGATGATGCGCAGTGGTGATACTGACCTTCACCCCAAGGGGAAACTGGAAAAGCAGGGTTCACCCTACAGCTTCCCTGGGGTGAATTCCAAGGACAAGTCACCTGGGCCTTCTGGAATGAATTCTGCAGAACCTTGTTTACACGAGAAAAAGCCACTTTCTGCCATAGATGTGTGAAACCGCTGCTCTTCCTTGTGCCTTGCCAAGAGGCAAGGTGCCAGATCAAACCTTGTTTGGTTCAGACTGCCTAAGTTTATTTGACAAATTTCTTGGCAAAACTGCTATTTGGATTCAGATAAACTGGCCATTGGTTCACTTTTAAAAAATAATTTTCCAGGCTGGAGAGATAGTACAATATATAGGGCACTTGCCTTGCACATAAATGACCTCAATTTGATGCCCTCAGACATCACATATAGTTCCCCAAAGCACTGCCAGGAATGGTCCCTGAGCATAGAGCCAGGAGCAAGCCCTGAGAACAGCTAGGTATTACCCAAATGGGAAAAGAAGTAAAGGAAGAAAGAGATGGAAGGAGGAAGGAAGGAAGGAAGGAAGGAAGGAAGGAAGGAAGGAAGGAAGGAAGGGAGGGAGGGAGGGAG
>PVKC010009198.1:0-27159 GCA_004027635.1 Crocidura indochinensis
CAGCTCTTTTCTCTTTTGTGTCTGAAAATTATTATTGCAAGAATGTCTTTCATTTTTCTTAAAACCCATAGATGAGTGAGACCATTCTGCGTTTTTGAAATCTATTTTAATGAACCATTAGGACCCTGCCAATTTATTTTTTGCTTTGGTTTTTCATTGTTTCATTTATTTTATGCGTTGAAAATGGGTCACACCTTGCAGTATCTGGGGCTTACTCCTGGCTCTAAAATCATTCTTCATGATTGTTGGAAGACTATCTGTGGTGTTGGAGATTAAATTGGGTTTAGCCATATGCAATGTAAATGCTTGTATTAGCTCTCTACTTACCTGCCAATTCATATGTCCTTTTTCACATCATCTTGTTTCTAATTCTCTGAAGTTTTTTCATGTAAAACACTGAATATCAAAACTTGTGGGAGAGGGGCCAGAGAGATAGCAAGCAGGTAGGGCATTTGCCTTGCACCTAGGTTCAATCCCTAACATCTATTATAGTACCCCGTACCTGCCAGAAGTAATTTCTGAATGCAGAGCCACGAGTAACCCCTAAGTGTTGCCGGATGTGACCCTCAAAAAAAGTTGTTGGAGAATAATGTCAAGATATCTAGAGAGGAGATAAAGGAAATGGTTTTATACTTACTGAAAAAAAAAGTTGAGTTTTCTTCCCTTTTCCTCCTAACCAATATTGAGAGCTTCTAAATCTTTCTTTAAATTTGCCATGTTAATGGTAATTGAATGGTTAATGAAGTCAGATAACTGGTTTTCCTCTTTCTTTGAAAAAAATAAACTTAATAAAAATGCTAGCTGCTTGGATTAATTTCCATATTAATTGACAGTTATCATAATCAAATCTTTTGCCATTATATGTGCCACAAATATTCTTTAATTCAATGCACACAATAATTACAATACCTCACAATAATTACCCTGCCTTAATAGAGAATAAATGATTGTTTTGTTTCTAAAATTGTGCCTATACAGCAAAGACATTTCAGCTGCTAAAGCTCTGCTTTGTGAGACTCAACTCAGATCAGTAGCAACAGTAGGCCAGTTGGCAGTGATGGCATTAAAAAAGATTCCAGACAAGTAATGTCTTTTCACTCTTGATCCCAATGTCACTCAATCTCAATCCCATCATTCACTCAAGACCTGTAAGCAATCTCAGTCCCCTTATATAACCCTTATTTTCTTTCATTTCTTTACAAAATTTTCCATTGCCCATTTTTTTGCATCTATTAGCCACTCCCTCCATAAAATAGTCCTCTCTTCCTTTACATTCACAGCCTCTGTAAGAGACTCAGATGAACCAATATATGCCCTTAAACCACTGAGCAAAAGAATTCAGATGCTGTAGTCTTCATAATACAGGAAGTTCTTACAGAGCAATTAACCACATGATCATGAAAGATTAAAGTCCTTTTTATTCAGAAAATAAAATGGACATCTTATTAATTAGGACCAAATTTCTGTATTGAACTTTGGTGATTGAAATAAAAACATTTCTGCAGGGATCAGGATATAGTAAAGCCTACATCGGTTCAGTCCTCAGTCTCACACAGACTCCTGAGCATTTCAGAGGGTAGCCCTGGTAGTCCCCAAGTATTGCCCATTGTAGAATATGGCCCTAGAGGCTTTCAAACAATGGGGTTAGCAGCATCCCAGAACCAAACAGCTTCATGCCATCAAGATCTAGCATTGAACCAGGAGTCCCTGCCTCACCTTCAGTACTCCTTAGAAGGGCACTTCCTCAAAAATCACGTCTGCTGCCAAATACCAGGTATAAATCCTGCTTTGGCCATTGATTATTTTAATTTTATAATCTTTTATTTTCTTGTTTATAAAGTAAGAGAACTAGATTATGTGGTCTTTTTCTACTTTAAATACTCTGCCTGAAGGTTAAAACTTACAGATTCAACTATAAATCAAAATTATTCACTGTTCAAATATTATTCAAGTCTTATTAGATTGCTAGGAGGCTTTATTCATTTATTAATCCCATCTTTGCCTATGTCAATTATAGAAAAGTCATGTCCATGTTGAATATGTAATTTCATTATGCCTCTTTAGAAACAGATTTCTTCAGAATAAATCAGAGCACATGATACCCAATCTGAAGGCGAGCCTCTAAGATCATATGTCCTTAGTCATTCCTCGAACACAATAAGCAGAACTATTCCAGTAAAACATCTTAAAGCAAGAAGGTTTATTTCCTTTGTCAGTTTATTTGTTGTGGAACTGGTAATCCGTTAAAGCAGGCAAGGATAAAGATTGATCCAGGCCTATAGTTTGGTAAATGTGGTCAATAACCAACAAAACTATACTTTTAAATGGGATTTAAGCTAGAGGGTTGCAATTGATAGCAGGCAAATGAGTTTGGTAAGATATTATAACCTATCAAAGATGTTCAATTCAAAGTCTCACAATAATGTTCAACTGACAATCTGTAGTCAGTAATATCTGAGAACCAGATTTTATATTTTGATAGGATAAGACTGTTGGTTTCTAAGAAGACTAGTGATGTCCATGGTTTGTATGTAAAGTTAGGAATTTATGGAATAAAAAGATAGTGCAGGGCTAACATATTTGCCAACCCTGGTTGGGTTATGTTGGCTATATGACCTTAGGCTCTCCATGCACCACCAGAAGTCATCCCTGAGCGTAGAGATAGGAGTAATCCCTGAGCACAACTAGGTGTGGCCAAACAGTAAAAATTATTTTTATTTTCCTCCCTAGATTTGAATATTTTTCAGACTCAACTTTAAGTAAAAATCATTCCAAGAAAATAGATTTGTATTGACAAAGTAAAACTGTTTGATTCACCTAGACCCATTTAAATTCATTTGAATTCTAGGTTTCAATAAATTCCAGTTAAGTCCATTATCTCACTCTCTTGAAGTATCTAGTGAGTTGACAGCATATAGGGGGCCACTATTAGATTGAAAGTATACATTAGATCAATCAATATATTTATTTACTTTATTATTTGTTATGCCTCTCTTTTTTTGTTATTTTTTGTTTGTTTGTTTGTTTGTTTTTGGGCCACACCCGGTGATGCTCAGAGGTTACTCCTGGCTATCCGCTCAGAAGTCGCTCCTGGCAGGCCCCGGGGGACAATATGGGGGGCCGGGGGATTGAACCGCGGTCCGTCCTAGGTTAACGCAGGCACCTTACCTCCAGCGCCACTGCCCGGCCACCTGTTATGCCTCTCTTAAGGTAATATTTTTAGAGTAAAGTCTAGATGTAACATCTTAAGAATGAAACTACTAAGTATAGAGAGAAAAATAATATCATTGCTAATCTAATTTTTTATTTTAGTTTTTATTATTTATTCTTAATTTGGGGTCACAGTCAGCTGTGCTCAGGATTATTATCCCTGGTTCTCGCACTTAGGGATCACACCTGGTGGACTCAAAGGACCATAAGGGATGCAGGGATCAAACCTAGATCAGCTGCATGCAAGGCAAACTCTTATCCACTGCACTATATCTCCACTCCCATGAATTTTTTAAATTGTAGCTTTAATGTCCCTTAGTAACTCTCAAAATACATAAAATGATTTCTGATATATTCAGTGCCTGATAGAATATGTCTTGATAATTTATATGATGGATAAAAAGTTTTTATCTTTTAGAATTTTTAATCCATTGAAATGTGTCCTAAAAAAGGTGTATCTAAAGTAAAAATCATTAAAAATAATCAAAGCGGGGCCCGGGAGATAGCATGGAGGTAAGGCGTTTGCCTTTCATGCAAAAGGTCATCGGTTCGAATCCCGGTGCCCCATATGGTCCCCCGTGCCTGCCAGGAGCAATTTCTGAGCATGGAGCCAGGAGTAACCCCTGAGCACTGCCGGGTGTGACCCAAAAACCAAAAAAAAATAATAATAATAATAATAATAATCAAAGCATAATGAGTGGTGAGTGCAGCTATAGAAATAACTACACAGAGAACTATCTTAATCATATTCACAAATCAGGGAACTGGAAAGCCTGTATGGAGTACAGGTGGGGGTGGGTTGGGAGGGAGGGAGATTTGGGACATTGGTGGTGGGGAACTTGCACTGATGAAGGGGGTGGAAAAAAAAGTTAAAAAAAAATCAAAAAAAAAAAAGAAAGGAAAGAAAAAAAATAAGGCCTCCCAATTCTTGTCACAGGCTGTGTTCTTCACACTGACTGTATAGAAAGAGGAGGTACAGTAAATGCACCCCATATACACCTCAACCCAGACCCTTGCCTGGTCTGTATTGGGAATTTAGGGGACAAAAAAAATAATCAAAGCATAAAAATTCCATTTTATCCACTTATATCAAAAGCTGCAGATTGTCTTATTTATAAAATGAAGTAACTCACAGAAAGATCTCTTTGGTCTGCATTACATGCCCATACACATGAACATAATGTTTTAAGAACTAAGGCCCCTTAGATTCAATCACTTACCCCAGTGAAGTAGTTCTTGATACAGGTTAAAAGTTTAGGTAAGGCAGAGAGAGTTAACTCAGAAATAAAACTAATGTTAGTAGCATCCAGGAATGAGGAAGTAGGGTTGAGTGATCTTGGAATGTTCTATCTGATAAGGTTCCCTTGACAAACAAAGGCTCCCTTACCAACCAAAGTTTGAGTGGAGCTTATTTCTGCTGTGAGACCAGATGCATGGCAGATATCTTGGGCCTTCTCTTGACTGTCCTGCAGCCTGAGATTTTGATCCTCTTTACCATTCTTCCCAGAAGGCTCATCTTCTTCAGAGGGCTCATCTTCTTCAGAGGTGAGCTGTCCCGTCCACAAAGAGCAGAGTTTATTTCTGCTGTGTGACCAGAAGAATGGCAGACATCTTGGGCCTTCTCTCTGCTGTCCTGTGGTCTGGGATTTTGATCCTCTCCAACATTCTTCCCTGAACGCTTTTCACCTCTTATTCAGAGGTGAGCTGGCCCCAAAAAGGGTGGAGCCAGATGAGCTCTCACAGCCACGTGCATCTTTTAACCAATGAATACCACCACAACAAGTAGAAAAATCCACAATACAAGTGTGAGAATGGGGGAAAAAACACAGGCCAACACCAGGCACAGAGAGTGAAGATGGCATTTCTGATGACCTGAAATGTCCAACCACCTAGTTCATCTTTCGGATATGGAGTTTAGAGAATAAATATGGAGGATGTTCATAGAATTCAAAGAAAGCATAGATCAAGTTGAGTGGAACACTAATAATAAAGAGGATACGAAGATAGAAATCAGAAAACTCCAAACTAAAATAACAGGTCTGAAAAACTCACTAGGTGAATTGAAAACCTCTATGGAAAGTCTCTCCAACAGGGTAACAGCAACTGAGGATAGAATCAGTGAGCTGGAAGATGAGATGAATAACAACTCCATACAAGAAATTATTCAAAGAATGTGAATAGATGAAAATAGAAGTCTTTGATAAGCTCAACAGAAACAACATAAGAATCATTGGGGTCTCAGAGACCCAGGAAGAAAATTGCCAGGAAGAATCAACAGTCAAGGACATCATTACAGAGAAACTACCAGAGCTAAAGACTACATGCAATCAAATCCTTCACACCGTAATAGTACCAGCTAAAAGAGACCCAAGGAACATCCAGCATTCCAAAGACACATCCTAGTCACAATGACAAATCCCAAAAATAGAGAAAGAATACTGAAAGCAGCAAGATCAAAAAGGAAAATTACATTCAAGGGAGCATCCTTAAGATTTACAGCAGATTTGTCATAAGAAGCCCTCAAGGTCATAAGGCAATGGTGGGACATAGTGACAAAACTCAATGAGACGAATGCTTCGCCTAGAATATTGTACCTAGCTAGACTCTACTTCAGGTTTGAAGGAAGTATACATAGATCTATTGATAAACAAAATCTCAGAAACTTTACAGACTTAAAACCAGCTTTAAAAGAAAACAGAACGGTCTACTTTAAGACAATTCTGACCAACAGACACATCAAACTTCTACACAAAAATGGCACTAAATTCCATGACAATTATCTCTCAATGTCAATGGACTAAATGCACCAGTTAATTGACACAGAGTGACTAAATGAATCAAAAACTGAATTGAACCTTCTGCTGCCTACAAGAAACACACTTACATAGTCAGAACAAAAATAGACTCAGAATCAAAGGTTGGAAGAAAATCATCCACCAAACAATCCCTTAAAAAAGCTGTTGTGGCCATATTAATATCAGTGGACACAAACTTTGCACTCAGAAAAGCTTTAAGGGATAAATATAGACATTTCATACAAAACAAGGGATATGTACAACAGGAAGAAATCACACTATTAAACATATACACACCCAATGAGGGATCAGCAAAATATTTAATACTATTGTTGACAAATCTAAAAAAAAGATATTAATAGAAACACAATAATTGTGGGAGACCTTAACACTGCCCTGTTACCCTTTGATAGGTCAACCAGACTGAAACCCAACAAGAATTTGCTAGTTCTACAAAGAGAAATGGAAGAACATGGTCTAGTAGATATAAATAGGGCATTCCAACCCTAGAAACCTTGATATGCAGTCTTCTCCCATAAACACGGATCATTTCTCTAGGATAAACCACATGCTGGCCCATAAAACATATATCCATAAAATCAAGAGGGTAGAAATCATGCAGACTACCTTCACTGATCACAATGCACTAAAACTAGAAGTGAACTAAAAAGGGACACAGAAAAAAAAACTTTAACACGTGGAAATTAAACAGCTTACTACTGAACAACCATTGGGCCAGAGATTAAATCAAAGAGGAAGTAAAAGCATTCCTGGAAACAAATGACAATAAAGATACAAATTATCAGAATTTATGGGATACAGCAAAAGCTGTACTGAGAGGAAAATTTATAGCTTTGCTAGCACACATCAGGAAGGAAGAAGGGGCCTACATGAATAGCCTAATGACACAGCTTATAAAATGAACAACAAATGGAACCAAAAATAGGTAGACAGAAGGAAATAACAAAGCTTACTTAGAGAAGAAATCAATGAAGTGGAAATCCCAAAAACAATCTGAAAGATTAACAAAGCAAACATTGGTTCTTTGAAAAAATAAACAAGATTGATAAACCACTGGCAAAACTCACAAAGAAAGGGAGAGTGAAACTTGATAACCATTTTAGAAATAAAAGGGGGATGATCGCTACAGATATTGCAGAAATTCAAAGGGTAATCAGAGACTACTTTAAGAAACTCTATGCCATGAAACATGAGAACCTGAAGAAATGCATAAATTCTTGACTCTTAGAACCTTCCATGGTTGAATAAGGATGAGGTAGCATATCTAAACAGCCCCACCACTATTGAAGAAATTAAAATGGTTATAAAAAGTCTTCCCAAAAACAAAAGCCCAGGCCCATATGGGTTCACTAATGAATTCTTTTAAACCTTTCAAGAGGAACTTTACTAATTCTTTAGAGGCTCTTTCATAAAGTTGAAGAAACAGTAACACTTCCAAATAGTTTCTATGAATCTAACATCACCTTGATACCAAAACCAGACAGAGATACTGCCAAAAAAGAACATTACAGACCAATATCCCTGATGATCACAGATGTAAAAATCCTCAACAAAATTCTTGCAAATAGAATTCAATGCATCATCAAGAAGGTCATTCACCATGACCAAGTAAGTTTCATCCCAGGGATGCAAAGATGGTTTAACATCCATAAATCAATCAACAATACATCATATCAGCAAAAAGAAAAATAAAAGTCATATTATCAGATGCAGAGAAAGCATTTGATATGGTCCAAAACCAATTATTGATTAAAAAATACCCTCATTAATATGGGAATGAAGGGATCTTTTCTCAATATAGTCAAGGCCATCTACCACAGCCAATGGCAAATATTATTCTCAATGGAGATAAACTAAAAGCCTTTTCCCTAAAATCTGGTACAAGACAAGGTTGCTCTCACTCACACCTATTTAACATAATACTTGAAGTACTTGCCATAATTATTAGGCAAGAAAAAAAACATATAGCACCATATGTCATAAAATGGATAGAATAAATGAACAGACACTTCCTCAAAGAAGAAATACAGATGGTCAAAAAGACACATAATGGGCCCGGGAGATAGCATGGAGGTAAGGCGTTTGCCTTTCATGCAAAAGGTTATCGGTTCGAATCCTGGTGTCCCATATGGTCCCTCGTGCCTGCCAGGAGCAATTTCTGAGCATGGAGCCAGGAATAACCCCTGAGCACTGCCGGGTGTGACCAAAAAAAACCACCAAAAAAAAAAAAAGACACATAAAAAATGCTTCACATCACTAATCATCAGGGAGTTGAAAATCAAAACAATAATGAAGTACCATCTCACACCACAGAGACTGGCACACATCACAAAGAACAAGAGTGACAACAATGCATAAATATATATAAAAAGGTTTCAAACTGGGAGCTTGGGGAGTAGATGAACTAAAACCTAAGGACAAACATAGAAGAATTGATGAAAAGTTTATAGCAACATCTATATAGGATCTGAGCTATTATTTCCCCTTGGGATTTCAATCTATTTTTTAGACATTTGTTCAAAAGTCTTAAATTTCAATTTCACACCATATAGAACATGTTCTATCAAATTTTCTAAATTTTCATTGAATAGGGCAAAGTTTCTGATCTCTGCTCAATGCCTCCACTTTAAATTCCTCCCTCATGTCACTGTTCACCCCATTTTTCATGGACCCCACATTTATGCATTCAGGCTTATTGCTCCTGAAATTTTAATTTTAGGATCCCAGAAATAGGGAGGACTCCATATACCTAAAGAAGATAACAGGCATTAATCAATTGTTCAACAAATATGGAGAGGGTGTTTTGTGCTGAATACAATTTAAAATTTTAAGGGTCCAGAAATTAAACTCATTTAGTTGCTTCTATAACATTGTTATACATATAATGGAATGAAACAGTAATTTTAACCAGAAAAAATAAACATAAGTGCAAAAAAATGGAATTGCATGCTACTTGTAACTTAAGCATTTCTGGAAGAATAGTAATAAACTAAAGATTTCATAAGAAGCAAGAGCCACGATTATGTAAATAAAACACATATCAGGAAGCAGTTCCAAAGACCCTGTGGCCTAGTTTATTGAAGGGGCAACAAAAATGCCAGCAATAGGGGAGAGTTGAAGAAAATTAGGGAGAGGCGATGAAAATGAATAATGCCAGTCCCTGAAGGTCAGTTTTCTTTGAAAGATGGAAAAGTAATCAAGCACTGCAAGTCAAGGACTCTCATAAATGGACTTCTATTTCTATAGGTCTTGAATGGGCACATTTAACCTGGGATGTAACTTTTTCGATGAATGACTAACTTACAGAACTAGGAGAGACAAAATGGAAAGACACTTAGACCTATAAGTAAGATGAGATAAGTAGATGAGATGGACCTGGTAAAGAGCAAAGATAGCATGAGAGGAACTTCATAAGAAAATAAGTCCAAGGTGGGAGGCGTCTGGCCCTGCTGTGAGATTGGCAACTTGGAGAGACTGAGGGGACATGTTGGCTTTGCATGTTTTACTTCTATTCTGTCTCCTGAAGCTCTCCTAAAAGGGCTGGAAAGGACCCAGCAAAAACTGTCTCATGGTGCTGCTCAGGCCAAAAGGCCAAGAAAGATCAGAGGCACCAGGCAGATAGGTGACTCCTTTGTCTGTGTAGGCAGATGGGAGGGGTCTGGCCCTGCTGTGAGATTGGCGACTCGATGAGATTGACAGTTGGCTTTGCGTTTTTCTCTTCTCTTGTGTTTCCTGAAGCTCTCCTGAGAGGACCAGGAAGGGTTCAGTAAAAACTGTCTCCTAGAGGCCACAGAAGAGCATAGCTGCTCCAATTCACTTTGCAGCCACACACTCTATTTTTGGGGGGGATTTGTTTTTAAAAAATATCTTGGGCCCAGGAGATAGCATGGAGGTAAGGTGTTTGCCTTTCATGCAAAAGGTCATCGGTTCGAATCCCGGTGCCCCATATGGTCCCCCGTGCCTGCCAGGAGCAATTTTTGAGCATGGAGCCAGGAGTAACCCCTGAGCACTGCTGGGTGTGACCCAAAAACCAAATAATAATAATAATAATATCTTTATTTAAACACCTTGATTACAAATATGATCATTGTTAGGTTTCAGTCATAAATAGAACAGCCCCCTTCACTTGTGCAACATTCCCATCACCAATGGTACCATTTCCTCCCTCCCTAATCCCCCACCTGTATTCAAGACAGGCTTTCTACACCGTTACTCAATGACATTGTTATTATAGTTCTCAGTGTAGTTATTTCTCAAACTGCACTCCACACTCTTTGTGGTGAGCTTCATATCTTGATCTTGTCCTTCAGGTTCTCATCTTTGGAAATTATTTCAATATTTTTTATTTTTCTTTTTTTACACAATTTTTATCATAATGGCTTACATTATTAGAGGTATTTGTAATTTTTTTTCAAATCTTACACAGTGATATTTAAGGTACACAGTGACAATAAATGAGAGCCTTTCCACCACCAGTGTTGTCCTCCCTTCATCCCTGTTCCCAAGCATATATCCCATATCTTCCTCCTTTATCCCAGAATGCTAGTGTAACTAAAAGCATATATGTAGTTCCAGATATTTTTACTAGTGGTTTCTTAAAGGTGTAGAGTCAAAGGAGCACTGTAAAAAAAAATGTTAGAATGGCAATTATCGTTGCACGGGCCCACCAAAGTGCGGGGGTCATGGAAAGGAAAAACGTTGACCTAAGTACAAGGAGACCCTACCCCTGAAGTTTCCTGACATAAGACCATTTCTAGGCTCCAGGCAAACTAGTTTGTCCAATCCCGGTCATTGTCTTTAGAGCCCATACAGTTATATTTTTCACAGTCTCTGTTGTTGGTATCATGTTTCTGTACTGAAGATCCTGAAATCTGTATATCCTACATTGAAGTCAGGATGGTGCAGAGCAGCATCTAATTTCAACTCACAATTGAAGGGCAATGCAGAAAGCCCTGTCCAGTACGCAGGTTGCTATTTTTGTTTAAATCTTCTCAGTATTAAGGGAAGACTCTTTTGAGTAAATCGATCTCAGAGCAGCAGTAGGGTCTTCCCTGGTAGAGGATTGCTTCCAGGTGATGTCATAGACAACTTTGGATGTTTTGTAGATTGCTTCCCTGGTTCGGGGTGACTGGAAAATGCCCAAACCTTTGAGGCCTGTGCCAGGTCATCATGTCAATGTTCAGGGTGTAAGGTTCCATTGCACTACAAGATTTGTGTGTTCCTATCTCTATTAAATAAGAACTTATTTGTATGTATAGTATTTTCCATTGTAATGTGCCCATACAAACAAGGAATAATGCCACCTAGCAGTATCAGCGCATAAGGTGGCCGCCAGAACAAGTCCAACAATCCCTGTGACCTAGTTCAAACATAAGCATTAAACTGAGGGACTCTTTCACCAAAATTCCTTATTGAACAGTTCACAAAGAGAAAAAGATAAAAAGTGGGGAAAATAAACAATCTAACTTAAGACAGTGGACACAATTGTCACCGTTTAAGAAAATTTGTGTGTTCCCATCTCTATAAGAATGTGTTTGTATATAATTTCCCATTTTAATGTGCCTATGCAAAGGAAGAACAGTATCACATGGCAAGATTGGAGCCTATGGGGATGCTAGAACAAGTCCAACAATCCAGTTGACTTGGTTCTTATATAAACGTTAAATGGAGGGGCACTTTTACAAACTTCTTTATTTAACAAATAACAAAGGGAAGGAAAGATAGAGAGGGACTCTTTCACCAAAATACCTTATTGAACAGTTCACAAAGAGGAGAAAAGATAAAAAGTGGGAAAAATAAGCAATCTAACATAAGACAATGGACTCAATTGTCACCGTTTATGGGAACTAATCAAATACCTAGTATGGTATAACCACAGTTACACAATGAAAAAAGGAAGAGGCCAAGAGGCTGCTGGGAGTAAACAAGTAGGTAAAGAGTACTGGCCTCTTCCCAGCCTGAGAGTCCATCCTCTCATTTTTATTTTGAAAATATATGGTACCCCCACCTGAATGGGTCTCTTCCCAAACTGAGAGTCCATCCTCCCATTTTATTTCAAATAAATATGGTATGTGTGGGGGCACTAGTCCTCGCATGGTTTTTCAAATGGAGTCCAATGAGAGAAAAAAATACCAGTGATTGTCACGACGTAATGTCCCGACATACACCAATGCTGCATCAGCCCGCCATCCACCCCATGTGTCCCCCCTTTAGTGTCGGGAGAAAAAGGGGGAAAGCCTGAGGACCACGATAGAGTCCACCTGGGCTGGCAACCAGAGAAGGTCTAGAGTTGGGGGGAGGGGTGGAATAGGGGAACGGCTGGAGGTCTGCCAAACCTCCCAGCACCCTCCAAGCTAGGGAAAATGCCTCCGGTATAGAGTGTCCCCTAATCCCATACCTGAGAAGAGCAGGCCTCCAGGATCAAAACACTGGAAGCCAGCTATCTGCCTGGCCCCTCCCTCTGCTCCTCCTCCCTAGAGTAGGGAGGGGGAAAGCCTGGAGACCCCTAAGAGAGTCCACCCAGAACCCACGACAGGCCACCCAAGGTGGTAATCAGGCCAGGCCTAGAGTCCAGGGGGAAATATGGGAATGGCTGAAGGCCTGCCATGCCTCCCAGCATCCCCCCAAGCTAGGGAAAATGCCTCTGGTATAGGGGGTCCCCTAACCCCATACCTGGGAAGAGCAGGCCTCCAAAATCAAAAAACCAGAAGCCAGTTATCTGCCTGGCTCCTCCTCTGCTCCTCTGTGGCCACACACTCTTTCTAACTAATCAACCCCACAATAAGGCACAGAAAAAAATCACACTACAAGCATGACAATCGGGAAACCTCACAGCAAACACCACGCACAGAGAATGAAGATGATTGCTGTGATAACCCCTAAAATACCAACCATATGATTAATCTTTCAGATAAGGAGTTTAGAATAGTAATATGAAGGATCCTCGTGGAAATCAAAGAAAGCATAGCTCTAGTCAGGGGTCTCAAACTCAATTTACCTGAGGGCCGTAAGAGGCAAAGTTGGGGTGATCCTTGAATGCAAAGTCAGTAGTAATCCTTGAACACTGGGGGTTGTGACCCAAGCAACTAAAACAAAACAAAGCAAAAAATGTTCCTCTAGGGCATGGCCACAAAATGTTGTATGGAGGGCCGCAAATGGCCCGCGACCTAGAGTTTGAGACCCCTGCAGCTGAACAATACATAAAGACAGAACTCAGAAAACACCAAACTGAAATAACAGATCTGAAAAACACGGTAGCTGAACTTAAAATCTCAATGGAAAGCCTCTCCAACAGAGTAACAGCAGTCAAGGACAGAATCAGTGAACTAGAAGATGAAATGCAGAACAACTCCATACAGCAGAAGAGAATGAAAAAGAACCCTAAGGCAAACAATCAGAAAATGGAAAAAGTACTCAAGGAATGTGAACAAATAAAAATAGAAAAATAGAAGTCCTTGATAAACAAAACAGAAGCAACATAAGAATCATTGGAGTCCCATAGGCCCAGGAAGGAATCCCCAAGAAGAATGAATAGTCAAGGACATCATTACAGAGAAACCCTCATAGCTGAAGACTGCATGGAATCAAATCCTGTATGCCCAAAGAGTTCCAGCTAAAGGAGACCCAAAGAAAACACCCCAAGATACATCCTAGTCACAATGACGAATCCCACAGATACAGAAAGAATACTGAAAGCAGCAAGATCAAAAACAGAAATTACATTCAAAGGAGCATCCTTAAGATTTACAGCAGACATGTCACAAGAAACTCTCAAGGCCAGAAGACAGTGATGGGAGATTGTGACAAGACTGAATGAAATGGAGGCTTCACCTAGAAGACTGCACCCAGCCCTACTCACATTCAGGTTTGAAGGACATATACATAGTTATTAGCAAAAGTTCAGAAACTTTAAAGATGCAGA
Source organism: Crocidura indochinensis (assembly GCA_004027635.1). Lineage (NCBI taxonomy): Eukaryota > Metazoa > Chordata > Mammalia > Eulipotyphla > Soricidae > Crocidura > Crocidura indochinensis. Next base: position 13,948 of record PVKC010009198.1, read on the forward strand.
AACAGCCTTAAATGAAAAACTGAAAGGTCTAATTTAAGACAAGACAGAACAACAGACACAACAAACTGATACACAAAGATGACATTAAGTCCCATGACAATCATCTCCCTCAATGTTAATGGACTAAATGCACAAATTAAGAAATACAGAGAGGCTAAATGGATCAAAAGGATAAATCCAACCTTCTGCTGCATACAAGAAACACACCTGAAAATAATCAGAACAAACAGACTCAAAATCAAAGGTTGAAAGAAAATCATCCAAGCAAGCAACATGCTTTAAAAACTGGAGTGGCCATATTAATATCAGACTATGCAAATTTTAGACTCAGAAAAGTTGTAAAGAACAAAGGTGGACACTTTGCACTAATAAAGGGATATATGCAACAGAAAGAAATCACACTACTAAGCATATGCACACTCAATGAGAGACCACCAAAGTGAGACCTGCAAAATTTCTAATAAAATTATTGAAAAATTTGAAAGAGGACATCAATATAACACAATAATTGTGGGAGACCTCAACAAGGCTCTGTCAACACTTGATGATAGGTCAGCCAGACTGAAACCCAACAAAAATATACTAGCCCTGAAAATAAATGGAAAAAAGAGGCCTAGTAGATAGTTATATATAGGACACTGCATCCCCAGAAACCTGGATATACATTCTTCTCCAATATACATGGGTCATTCTCCAGAATAGGCCACATACTAACACATAAAACATACCTCCATAAGGTAAGGCATTTGCCTTGCATGCAGGACACAGGTTTGAATCCCAGCATCCCATATGGCCTTCCAGGTCTGTCAGTAGCAATTTCTGAGCATAGAGACAGGTGTAACCCCTGAGCACTGCCAGGTGTGACAAAAAAACAAACCAACAAAAATAATGCCGCCATAAAATCAAGAGGATACAAATTTTGCAGACTACTTTCGCTGACCACAAGGCTCTGAAATTATTTGTGAATTCCAAAGGAACACAGAAGAAAAACTTTAACACCTGGAAGTTAAACAGCCTACTAATGAACAACCAATAGGTCGAGATAAAATCAAAAAGGAAATCCAAACTTTCCTGGAAATAAATGACAATGAATCACAAACTATCAGAATTTATGGGACACAGCAAAAGCTGTACTGAGAGGAAAATTTATAGCTTAGCAAGCATACATCAGGAAGGAAGAAGGGGCATACTTGAAAAGCTTAATGATGCAGCTTATTAAATTAGAAAATGATCAACAAATAGAACCAAAAATAGGTAGACAGAAGGAAATAACAAAGCTTCGAGCAGAAGTTAAGTGGAAACCCCAAAAAAATCCTAAAGATCAACGAAATAAACAAGACTGATAGACCATTGGCAAAACTCACAAAGAGAGAGCGAAACTTGATAACTGTATTAGAAATGAAAAGGGGGACTCACTACAGATAGTGCAGAGATTCAAAGGGTAATCATAGACTACTTTAAGAAAATCTATGCCACTACACATGAGAACCTGGAAGAAATGGATAAATTCTTCCAGAGTTGAATAAGGAGGAAGTAGCATATCTAAACACCCCCATCACTATTGAAAAAATTAAAACAGTAATCAATTGTCTGCCCAAAAACAAAGTCCAGGTCCAGATGGTTTTACTAATTAATTCTTTCAAACCTCAAAGAGGAATCACTACCAACCCTGACCAGGCTCTTTCATGAAATTGAAAAAACGTGAACACTTTCAAATAGCTTTTATGAAGCCAACATCACATTGATACCAAAACCAGACAGAGATGCTGCCAAAAAAGAAAATTACAGACCAATAACCCTGATGAACACAGATGCGAAGATCCTCAACAAAATCCTGGCAGATAGGATCCAATGCCTCATCAAAAAGTTCATTCACTATGATCAAGTAGGTTTCATCCCAGGAATGCAAGGATGGTTTAACAGCCATAAATCTACCAACATAATACACAACATCAACAACAAGAAAAATAAAAATCACATGATCATATCAATAGACGCAGAGAAAGGATTTTATAAGGTCCAATAACCATTCTTTTTTTTTCTCCAAGGTCAGGAATTAATTTTTCTTTTTTTTAATATATTTTATTTAAACACCTTGATTACATACATGATTGTGTTTGGGTTTCAATCATGTAAAGAACACCACCCATCACCAGTGCAACGTTCCCATCACCATTGTCCCAAATCTCCCTCCTCCCCACCCAACCCCCGTCTGTACTCTAGACAGGCTCTTCATTTCCCTCATACATTCTCATTAGTAGGACAGTTCAAAATGTAGCTATTTCTCTAACTGAACTCATCATTCTTTGTGGTGAGCTTCATGAGGTGAGCTGGAACTTCCAGCTCTTTTCTTTTGTGTCTGAAAATTATTATTGCAAGAATGTCTTTCATTTTTCTTAAAACCCATGGATGAGTGAGACCATTCTGTGTTTTTCTCTCTCTCTGACTTATTTCACTCAGCATAATAGATTCCATGTACATCTATGTATAGGAAAATTTCATGACTTCATCTCTCCTGACAGCTGAATAATATTCCATTGTGTATATGTACTACAGTTTCTTTAGCCATTCATCTGTTGAACCCACAACCATTCTTGATTTAAAAAACTCAGCAAATGGGAATTAAATGAACCTTTCTTAATATAGTTAAGGCCATCTACCACAAGCTAATAACAAATATTATCCTCAATGAAGAAAAACTAAAAACCTTCCCTCTAAATTCTGGTACAAAACAAGGCTGTCCTCTCTCACCACTCTTATTCAACATAGTATTGCAAGTGTTTGCTATAGTGATTAGGCAAGAAAAAAATATCAAGGGAATCCAAATAGGAAAGGAAGAAATCAAGCTCTCACTGCTTGCAGATGACATGATACTCTACCTAGAAAATCCTAAAGACTCTACTAAAAAGCTTCTAAGAGTGATCGATTCATATAGCAATGTGGCAAACTACAAAATCAACACACAAAAATCAATGGCCTTTTTATACATTAATAATGATAGGGAAGATATGGACATTAAGAAACAATTTCATTCACATTAGTGCCACACAAACTAAAATATCTTGGAGTCAACTTGACCAAGGACATGACGGGCCTATACAAAGAAAACTATAAAAACCCTGCTTCAAGAAATAAGAGAGGGGGGCCGGGCGGTGGCGCTGGAGGTAAGGTGCCTGCGTTAACCTAGGACAGACCGCGGTTCGATCCCCCGGTTCCCCATATGGTCCCCCATGCCTGCCAGGAGCGACTTCTGAGCAAATAGCCAGGAGTAACCCCTGAGTGTCACCGGGTATGGCCCAAAAACCAAAAAAAAAAAAAAAAAAAAAAAAGAAAAGAAAAAAAAAAGAAACCAGAGAGGACACGCGGAAATGGAAGCACATACCCTGCTCATAGATTGGCAGGATTAACATCATTAAAATGGCAATACTCCCCAAAGCATTGTATAGATTTAATGCTATCCCTCTAAAGATACCCATGACATTCTTCAAAGAAGTGGATCAAACACTTCTGAAATTCATTTGAAACAATAAACACGAATAGCTAAAGCACTCCTTGGGAAAAGAAATATGGAAAGCATTACTTTCTCCAGCTTTCAACTGTATTACAAAGCAATAGTTATCAAAACAGATTGTATTGGAATAAAGACAGACCCTCAGATCAGTGGAATAGGATTGAGTACTCAGAGAATGTTCCCTAGACATACAATCACCTAATTTTTTTTTATAAAGGAGCAAAAAATTCTAAATGGGACAAGGAAAGCCTCTTCAACATTTGGTGTTGGCACAAATGGTTAGCCACTTGCTAACTCAGATCCCCAGCTAACATCATGTACGAAGGTAACATCCAAATGGATTAAAGACCTTGATATCAGACCTGAAACCATAAGGTACGTAGAGCAATGCGTAGGTAAAACACTCCATAACATTGACACTAAAGGCATTTTCAAGGAGGAAACTGCACTCTCCAAACAAGTGGAAGCAGAAATTAGCAGATCAGAATATATTAAGCTAGGGGCCGGGCGGTGGTGCTAAAGGTAAGGTGCCTGCGTTGCCTGCGCTAGCCTTGGATGGACTGCGGTTAGATCCCCTGGTGTCCCATATGGTCCCCCAAACCAGGAGCAACTTCTGAGCGCATAGCCAGGAGTAACCCCTGAGTGTCACCGGGTGTGACCCAAAAACCAAAAAAAAAAAAAAAAGGAATATATTAAGCTCTAAAGCTTCTGCACCTCAAAGGAAATATTTACCAGGATTAAAAAGCCACCCACTGAGTAGGAGAAACTATTCACCCAATACCCATCAGATAAGGGGCTAATATCCAAAGTATACAAGACACTGACAAAACTTTACAAGAAAAAAAATCTAATACCATCATAAATGGGGAGAAGAAATAAATAGACATTTTCTTAAAGAAGATATACAAATAACCAAAAGGCACATGAAAAAAAATGCTCCACATCACTAATCATCAGGGAGATGCAAATCAAAACAACTCTGAAGTACCAGCTCACACAACAGATATTGGTGCACATCACAAAGAATGAGAACAAGCAGTGCTGGTGAGGATGTGCAGAGAAAGGAACTCATATTCACTGCTGATGGGAATGCCGTCTAGTTCAACCTTTTTAAAAAGTGATATGGAGGGGCCCGGGAGATAGCATGGAGGTAAGGCATTTGCCTTTCATGCAAAAGGTCATCGGTTTGAATCCCAGTGCCCCATATGGTCCCCCGTGCCTGCCAGGAGCAATTTCTGAGCATGGAGCCAGGAGTAACCGCTGAGCACTGCCGGGTGTGACCCAAAAACCAAAAAAAAAAAAAAAAGTGATATGGAGATTCTTCCAAAAACTGGAAATTGAGCTCCCATATGATCCAGCTATACCATCCTAGGGATATACCCTAGGAACACAAAAATACAATACAAAAACCCCTTCCTCACACCTATATTTATTGCATCACTATTTACAATAGCCAGACTCTGGAAACAACCAAGATGTCCTTCAACAGATCAATGGCTGAAGTAACAGTGGTACATATCCACAATGGAATATTATGCAGTCATCAGGAAAGATGAAGTCATGACATTTTCCTATATATGGATATACATGGAGTCTATCATGCTGAGTGAAATAAGAGAGAGATAGACACAGAATAGTCTTACTCATTTATGGTTTTTAAGAAAATAAAAGACATTCCTGCAATAATTCTCAGAGACAAAAGAGAGGAGGGCTGAAAGGTCCCTCTCAAGACATGAAGCTCACCACAAAGAGTGATGAGTGCAGTTAGAGAATAGATACATTGAGAACTATCACAACAATGCAAATGAGTGGGGGAAGTAGAAAGCCTGTCTGGAGTACAGGCGGGGGTGGGGTGGGGAGGAGGGAGATTCGGAACATTGGTGATGGAATGTTGCACTGGTGAAGAGGGTATTCTTTACATGACTGAAACCCAACTACAATCATATTTGTAATCAAGGTGTTTAAATAAAGATATTAATTTAAAAAAAGCAAAAGAAAATAACTCCAGGGCCAGAGTGATAGTACATTTGGATAGGCACTTGTCTTGAATGCAGTCAACCAAATTTCACTCCCCGGTACCCAATAGGTCCCAGGAGCATTTTCTGAGTCACTCCTGGGTGGGTCTCAAAAAGAAAAGAAAAAAAGCTATAAAGAAACATTGTGTTTTCTGCTTGAATTGGCAGTCACCCAGCCTCAGGATGAATGTCTGAATGAACAGTGTTGTTAGCAGGGAACAGGAGTCTCAGAGAAGAGCATTTGAGCATATGATTTGTAGGGTCTGACCTCGGAGACAGCTTTATTATGTAGAAAAACAGAGCATTTTTTCACTGTTCAACCAGAGAGAAGCTCTATCGTAAACTGTTATTCCTGCTGTTGGAGACAATCAAGTTTCCTTTCTTGAAATTCTTTTCTTCTGGATTCTGAGGGTGAGTCTGTCTTCTTCTACAGCATTTTTCCTGTGTCTGACACCTCTTCTTCCAGACCTGTGTCCACTTTTTCAGAGTGAATCTCAGCCCTGTTTCTCTCACTCTCCATGAACTCATTCTCCCCATGACCTCAACTACCATTGGTATTTGAATAATTTAAGTGGCAGATTTTTGCTCTCCCATACTATTAAACTGTGTTAATCAGTACATATGATATTAGCTTAGGATGAATGGTTCAATTAATAGGAAAATAAAAAGAGAGTACAGAATTAAAGTGACATATATATATCACTTAATAGTTATATACTGTGCAAAAGTAGCTCACTGAGCAAAGAAAATCTTTTCAATATGCTGTGATGAAGCAACTAGATACTCACTATGAAAAAATATGAGCATTTACATTTAAATTTTACATACTCAAAGATGTGACATGGATCAAAACACATTAATGTGAAATCTAAAACTATTAAGGGTCTAGAATAAAATTTAAGGAAGCATCTTCAGCATCTTAGAGCAGATGAAGATTCCTTAACACACAAAATGCACTAAATATAAAAATAATAAATGTGTCAGACTATCTGTTTTAGAATATGATCAGTAAACTATACTAGGAAGAAAGTTAAAGGCAAACCACAGACATATGAATGTAGACACCTCTTGAACTGACCAAAGGAGTTCAAAGTGAATATCTCTAAGGAGAGACTTTAGGGGAAAAAAAAGACACCTAAGAATGGACACCGTGAGTCTTTTAAGTCATTAGATAAATATTGGTATATATCAATATATATTAATTTATAGATTGCATATAGATACCTGTGTATCAAAATTATTATATTATATATAAGTTAGATAAAGAGTTAATATAAATAACATATAAATAAAATATATGACTAGAGAGATAGTGTAACAGTAACACTCTAGCCTTACAAGCAGTCAATCCTGGTCCTTATTCCAGCACCACAAATAGTTCCTGAACACTGCCAGGAGTGATACTCAGAGTTCAAAGACAGAATTAGGCCCTGAGCAGCAAGGTGTAGACCAACCTCCCCTGAATAGAATTAAATGATAGCACTTGTTACTATGATTTAATAAAGTAGGAAAGTATACTTAATCTCTATAGGTGTCAATATTTTATACTTTAACATTTTATTGTGGTTACAAAATACTAAAATGTAAAAAATTCAAGAAAAAACTTGGCTAATCAATTTATCTTTTGACAAATAAAATCAGTTTAAAAGGATCAGAGAAAAATAAAAGAATCATTGGGGTTAATTGCATCAAAAATATTTAAATCTAACCAATTTTGTCAACATGGTTTAATGTGCATTATTCTATTTTCCTACAGAACTCATCTTCATTTAGATATCTGAATTACAGGTAACAGAGATGACCATTATTCTAATTTCCTTTTCCCTTTGAGCCCAGGAAAAATTATAACCATAATTATTTCCTGTCACACAAAGCAGTTCAACAAATTAATGATATGTCCTTAGTAAAATTGAAAGAAGCCATTAGTACATATGGGCATCTTTTTGACCCCTTTGGCAAAGTTAATAAATGATGTCTTTCTGAGGATTCAAGGGCATCTTTATCCAGGATGCTTAGACTGCCTGGTCATACTGCAACCTATATACTTTGCTTTGAAAGTAAACCAATGATTTCTTTTTTCCTTTGATTTTCTTTCTTTTATTTAAGCATTGTGGTTGCAAAGTTGTTCGTAATGTTCAGTTTTACAATGTACACCAACCTTCACCCGTTAACATTTTTAAAAATTTTTATTCTGGGGGCCAGAGTGCTAACACGGTGAGTAGAGCATTTGCCTTGCACATGGCTAAACTGGGTTTGATTCCTGGCATACCATAAGGTCCTCCAAGCCTTCCAAAAGTAATTTCTGAGTGCAGAGCTAGGAGTAACTCCTGATCACTGCCAGGTGTGGCCCAAAAACTGGAAAAAGAATTTGACCAGTTCCAAAAAGTGTATCTTACCAATATAATAACTAATTTGTTATATTTAAAAAACAGTATTCAAGAAAGAAACAAAAAAGCCAGCTATATGCAATTTATTTAAAACTGAGATCATGTTTTAAGGCATGGGTGTATCTCTCTTAGAATTCTTTTTTTTTTACTATCTAATAATCTGTTATGAGCAAATTCAAAATGGATGATTATTGTCTACTAGTTCATTTAAAGTCTTCTGCACAGTTCACTTAGATTACCACATATATACTGAGCTATATGATCATTTCTTTTGTAATATTTTATATATTTTTATTTAAGTAACATGATTATAGTTGGGTTACAGTCACAAACAGAACACCCCCCTTCACCAGTGCAACATTCCCCCCACTCAGTGACCCCTTCCCATCCCCTGCCTGTATTCAAGACAGGTATTCTACTACAGTTATTTGTTTTTAAGTTCAGTAAATTGTTATTTTTCTTCTTAAAGGATAAGGATTAAAGAAAAAATAGTAAAAGTGTGACAGTGGCATCGTCATTGTTTGCATAGGCCCAGAAAAATATGGGAAAACAGAAAAAAAAAATCCTTGGTCTGATTACAAGAAGGCCTCACCCCCTAGGCTTATTGGCATAAGACCGACTCTGGGCTCCAGGCATACCAGTCTGTCCAACCAGAATCATTCTCCATGATCCCGGTGTAACTCTTTCACACTTTAGCTGTTGTTGGTATCAGGTTCCTATATTCCTGGCTTCCCTGTTCCTGCAGGGGACGGGAAGGGAACTGGTGAACTTCCGGCTTCCAGCAATTAGGAAGCAAATGCCTCTCCAGGAGTCGGAAGCTTCAGCAGGCAATATTGGGATAGCATGACTCCATGCACTCTTTGCTTGGCAAAATCACAGACCAAAGTAGTGTCTCAGAAACAACACCCTCCCTCTTGACTATTTCTAAAACATTAAAGGGACACATGTATCTCTTTTGTATATCTCACATGTATTCCCTTAACATTTATAACTCTTTTTGAATATCCTCATATAGTGACAATTTTGCCCACTGGTTTTGTTATTTGATTGTTTGTTTTTCCCTCTATGATATCTGTTTTATAAGCAATACTGGTAGAAGAGTATCTCTGTATAGAATGCATGTTTGAACCAAGTTAGGAGGAATGTTGGACTTTATTCGTAGGCCCCCAGAGGCACCAACAATATCTTGTACATTGTTTCTATTTTGCATAGGCACATTAAAATGGGAAAATAATACATATTCAAACAAGTTCTTATCTAATAGAGATGGAAACACAAATTTGGTAATGAAGCTAGGCTTTATACCCTGAACATTGGCATAATGATTTGGCTTAAACCTCAGAAGAATGGACATCGCCCATACATACCTGAACAACGGATACCATCTATGGAAACAACCACAATTATATATAACATTACCAGGATCCAAACCTCTAACAGGGAAGACCTACTACTGCTTTGGCATTGACTTACTCCAAAGAGTGCTCTCAACACCCAGACGACTCAGCAACAGCCTGCTTGCAGGGCAGATCGCTCCGCATCTAATGGTGTGCTGAAACTAGAGGATGCTCCACATTAGCCTAAATTCGATGAAAGAAATGCTATATGATCATTTCTAATACAAAATTACTGCTTGCAGCTGGAGAGATGGTACAGTAAGTGAGGTGTTTGTCTTGCATGTGCGCAACCAGGGTTTAGTCTTTGGCACTGCATATGATACCCAAGCCCCTCCAGGAGAGATCCCTGAGTGCAGAGCTGGAAGCAAGTTTTGACCACAGCCATGTAAGATTCAATACCAAAACAATTTGTTGTAATCTCTCTGAAATATCCAGATTCACACAGAATGTATATATTTATTGGGTCCCTTTTCTTCATATATTTATGAATCATTTTTGTTGTTTAAAAAACTCTATTAATCAGTATGACATTAGAAAATAACACTCAGGGGAGCCGGGAGGTGGCGCTGGAGGTAAGGTGCCTGCGCTAGCCTAGAACGGACCACGGTTCGATCCCCCGGTTCCCATATGGTCCCCCGTGCCTGCCAGGACCGACTTCTGAGTGCATAGCCAGGAGTAACCCCTGAGTGTCACTGGGTGTGGACCAAAAAAACAAACAAACAAACAAACAAAGAAAGAAAATAACACTCAGGCCGGGCCGTGGCGCTGAAGGTAAGGTACCTGCCTTGCCTGCGCTAGCTTAGGATGGACCGCGGTTTGATCCCCCGGTTTCCCATATGGTCCCCCAAGCCAGGAGTGACTTCTGAGTGCATAATCAGGAGTAACCCCTGAGCGTCACCGGGTGTGGCCCAAAAACAAAAACAACAACAACAACAAAAAAAAACCCCACTCACCTTTTATAGTACTTTCCTTCAAATCTTGCTTCTTCATTCTGTAGACTAGATCTAATGGATTCACTCTCAGACCTCAGATGAATTCTTAAAAACCTTAAAATTGGAGTCCATAATGGAGAGTAGGCTCCCTTATCTACCCATAAGCTTAGCAGATTTTTAAAATTCAAGGGACAAACAACAGTAAGAAACATGCTGACTATTCACAATAGCCAAACTATAGAAATTCAAAAGTGCAGCAATAGATGAATAGATAAAGATGTAATGGTGTACACAATGGACTAATAGTTAAACATAAAAATGAATTTTGACAGTTCACAATTGTTAGGTGACACCTTATTTTACCGAAAATAAGATGTATCTGCTTATTTGCAACTTGGTTTCACCCAAAACAGAGATTGTTTTACTTGTAAACCTGGGTGGGGCTGGCTCAGGACAGCCTGAGCTATCTGTCCTTACATTGTCCTTACTGTCCCACCCAGAGGTGGTCTTTGTATTCAATAAAAACAGCAGTTCTGACAGGTAGCTTGGTCGAGATATGAGGTAGAAGCCTTCCAGACTACACATTTCATCCTCATCCTGGTCGGGATTATTTCATGCTCGACACTGCTTTATACTCATTCACCTGGGATTGGATATATGGATGGATATATATTCAAATATATATATGGATATATATATCCAAGTATATATGGATATATTTGGGGTGATTTTACACACTATGATGGGGCTGAACTGGAGAGACCAAGCTGATGGAAGTGAGTTCACAGGAGGACAAATATTGAATGGTCTCTTTCATGTGAAATATAAAGAAACATAGTAAGAGGATCAAGAAAAGTCACATCCTGAATTATAGTGCTTCCAAGACCTTTAATTCAAAGACTTCCCTGTAATGTTTCTTCCTCCATTCCTTTTCTCAAGGTGGATGATAATAGACCCTAAATCCTGAGTTCACTAAATGGTAAGGTAGAGTAGGGCAAGTGGGGTCTTAGAGACAATGGTGCAAGGATAGGGATATCTTGTTGTGGGAATGAATAATGTTCTGAAAATATTAATATTATCAGTATTGAAATGACAGTGTCAAAGTAATTTTTAAGGGGGAATAAGCATGCTAAATCAGTCTCCTGAGAAATTCAATTGTTAAACATGCAAGAATGGGGTGAGTAATTAAAGCAATGAGGAGAATCCTTTGCCCTAAAGAACTTGGCAACCCTACAAGGATAGGTACAATATTTCTAAAGCAAGTTTTTTGGTCTTCTATGGTGTATTACATAAGTAGTACCAAAGAACTAACCATTGTGTGAATCATTGCACATTTATCTACTTACTGAATCCTCACACATACCCATGAGAGGCACTAGAGTTTCCTATTTTAACTAAAAGGAATCTAAATCTCAAAGTCCTTTGAGTGACTTACCCCCGGACATGCAGCTAATTAATGCCAGAGTCAAGAGTTGATCCCCCGTGGTCTGGCTCCAAAGACCTAGAGTTGGAGGTGAGCACAGTGTCTCAGATAGATGCCAAAAGATGACAGCTTTCAGAAAAGAAAAATTGTCAATAGTGCCAAATACTGCTGAGAGGTCAGATCATTAAATAAAAACTCTAAAGTGTTCACTGGATTTAGCACAAAAATAAAGTCATTAGTGACCTTGGCAAGACCATTTTCAGTAGAATGAAGACATATCTTTGTCTTAAGGGAGAAAAGATGAGTAATTGAAAAGTTGTGATGCTTCTTTCATGACTTTCGCAGTCACCAACACAAGAATTGTGCAAAACTAAAGTACAAATGTGTTTGAGAAAGAATAAAAAATAAATATACGATTTAAACAGGTAAGAAACAAAACTCTGTTATAAAAGACAATCAAATGATATGCTCCCCCTAAATGATATGTTAGGGAAGAGAGCACATGCCTAGACTCTGCTGATGGGGACTGCCCAGCATAATATCTTTCCCCCTGTGGATTAGATAGAAAAAAACCTGACAATTGGTGTCTGAGAAATAGGCTTTCAGCTAAGTAATCAAAGTGATATTAACAGTGAGCAAGCATGCTGACAAAGGGGCTCTTCAGTCTTCCAGAAGAAAAAAAAAAAAACTGGTCTATAAGCTAAGGACTACTATTACCTCAGTTTACAAGGGATGAAGTGATATCCTGCTTTAAACTCAATTTTAGAAGATTCTAAATTGTAATTCAATAAAATAAAAGAGGAAGGAAGGGAGGAAGGAAGGGAAGAAGAAAGGGAGGAAGGAAGGGAGAAAGGGAGGAGGGAGGAAGAATGGAAGGAAGGGAGAAAGAAAGGGAAGGAGGAAGGGAAGGAGGGAGGAAAGATTGCAAGAAGGGAGGAAGGAAGGGAGGTAGAGAGGGAGGGAGGGAGGTAAAGGGATGAAGGAAGGATGGAAGGGAAGACGGATGGAAGAAAGGAAAGATGGAAGGAAAGGAGGAAGAATGGAAGGAAAGGAGGAAGGAAGGGAGAAAGGGGGAGGAGGGAAGGAGGAAGGAAAAATAGGAGAAAGGGAGGTAGAAAGGAGGGAAGAAGGAAGGAAAGGAGGGAGGAAAGATTGAAGGAAGGGAGAAAGGAAGGGAGGGAGAGAAGGAGGGAGAGGGAAGAAAGGGAGGAAGGGAGGAGGGACGTGAGGGAGGGAGGAAGAAGGGACTGAGGGAGGGAGAAAGGTTAGATGGAAGGGAGGAAGAATGGAAAAGGGAGGAATGATGGAAGGGAAGGAGGAAGGATGGAAGGAAGGGAGGAAGGAAGGGAGTAAGAAGGATGGAAGGAAGGGAGGAAGGAAGGGAGTAAGAAGGGAGAAAGGAAGAGAGGGAGGAAGGAAGGAAGGAAGGAAGGAGGAAGGAGGGGAGGAAGGAGGGAAGGAATGAAGGGAGAAAGGAAGGGAGAGAGGAAGGAAGGAAGGAAGGAAGGAAGGAAGGAAGGAAGGAAGGAAGGAAGGAAGGAAGGAAG
>PVKC010009199.1:0-27157 GCA_004027635.1 Crocidura indochinensis
TCCATGGGAACTGACACTCATCAAGCATACCCTTGAGACAGATCATGGGTGTAGAATTTAACTTACTCGAACCATATATGAGCCCCCCCATCCAACTATCAAACATTTGCATTCAAACCATTGTGGTTAACAACTCTTGTATTTTTATTCACGCCCCCAACTTCACCTATTTTGCTTGCTCCTCTGGACTTTCCCCTATATTATTACTGAAATGTTTCTTAATTACTGTGACTATTGTGTTTTAGTATTGTGAATGCCTAGAATAACCATTAGGCCTGCTGATGATTCTCTTTGTATTAAGATTACTATGTCTAAACATAAGCAAGAACCTGTCTCTGTCATTACCCTGGCCATGCTTGTTGGCCTTAAAGCAGCTGATGCAGATACAGGCATTTATCCCCTGGTTCACACCCAAAAGTCTATCAATGCTCTAACTTACACTGTTGTCAAATATGTGAAAAAACTTAAAAGTGGCTTAAATTATTCGCAACAAGCAGTAGGCTCCCTAGCTAAAGTGGTCTTACAAAATCGCAATGGTCTTTTCTTGCATTTTTAGAGGAGGGGGGAGTGTGTGCTGCCTTAAAAAGTTTGTGCTGCCTTAAAAGAGTGCTGCTTCTTTAAGGATAAGTTAGGTCTGGTCAGAAACAGCATAAAAAAGGTTGAAAAAAGTCTGGCCAAAGCTAAGGAAACCTTAAACAAAGAAGAAAGTTGGAATAAGAATTGGTTTTCCACAAACCCTTGGCTAAATACTCTATTATCCAGTCTACTTGGACCCTTCATTGGGTTTATTTAATTATTTCTTTTGGTCCATGGGCATTTCGCCGTTTAATTGGCTTTATAAAATCCCAGGTAAATGAGGCTACCAAGCAATCTATGGGCGTTTATTATCAGCAGCTCCAACTCAACAAACCCCCTGAAGCTGAAACTTCTGAGGCGAAAGGCGAAGCCTCTGAAACTTTAGATATTGAAGAATTGAAACACCTCTCTAAGCGCGAGACACCCCTCCTCTCATGGCTGTGGAAATTCCTAAGACGGGAATAGCTTGATGCCAGCAGTCAGGGGCACACCCTCATTCTGTAAATCTGAACAGGCTCTTGAGGTAGGGCAGTGGCCTATATGCACTGATGCAAGAATCTTCTTGCGTGCTCCCCGAGCCTCGATTTCTGAGGGTGCTGATGCTGGAAACCCATCAAGTGGCCTAAAACACGGATTTCCACCCATCTTCTAATTAATAAAAAGGGGGGAATAAACACCATCTATCAAGGATTTGACAGAAAGAGGCAGCTGCTTGGCAGTTCCCAGAAAGTGTTGCCAGTTAAGCAGCTCTCACCATCATGGATGGAGTCAGAAAAAGGAGTCTGCTTGGAAGTGTCCAGAAATATCCATGTAAGTGAACTCTGCCATCAAGAACTGAGACAAAAGGAGGAATGTGTTTGATGGTGCAAAGAACACATGATCAGGAAGTGTTGCCCACCAAAAAGGACAGAGGCTGAAAGCAAATCTGCTTGGTGGTACCCAGAAAGCCTCACCAGGTCAGTGAACCCACAATCAATAACTGAAGCAGAAAGGGGAATCTGCTTGTCAATGCCTGAAAAAGCATCACCAAGTTGAGTTACTCTCGCCAATAAGAACTAATGGAGAAAAATGAGTATGCTTGGCAGTGCCCAGAATGGCAAGAGGTAAGCAAATGTTGCTATCAAGAACAGAGACTAAAAGGGAATCTGCCTAGCAATGCCTGGAAAGATTGACAGGTAAGTAAAACTAACCATCAAGGGCAGAATGGGTTATCTGCCGGCAGTGCTCGGAAAGCATTGCAAGGTAAGAGCCCCCACCATCAAGGACAGGCAGAAAGGAGAATATGTTTGGCACTGCCTGAAAATCTTCACCAGATAAGCAATCCTTGCCAGCAAGGACTAAGCCAGAGAGAAGAATCTGCTTGGCATTGCTCAGAAAGCATCAGCAGGTAAGTGACTCCCAACATCAAGGACTGAGGAAAGAAGGGGTATGTGTCTGAAAATCAATGCCAGGTAAGCGAAACTTACCATCAAGGAATGAGCAGAAATCGGATTTTTCTTCGCAGAACCAATTTGCTTTATATTAAAGTAAGCAATTCCCACCCATAGGATTGAGGCATAAAAGAGAAATTCTTTGAACGGTCTAGAAATCATTGCCACATAAGGTCCCACCGTCAAGAACTGTGGCAGACAAGGGAATCTGAAGTGCTGAATGTGTTGCCAGGTAGGCTCCCCTGACTCCGTGATCAAAGTCTGAGGCAGCTAGAGGAATATGTGTGGTGGGACCTGGAAATATTCACTATCAAGAAATGGGGAATCTGTTTGGCAATGTCCAGAGTATTCCCAGGTAAGTGAATCCAAGGAATGGGGCAAAAAGTGATTTGTTTAGCTATCCCCTAAAAATATGCCAGGTCAGCAATATCCAACATCAAGGATGAGGCTGTAATGGAATCTGTTTGGTGGTGCCCAGAAAGTGTCACATGGTAAATAAACCCTGCCATTAAAAACTGAGTCAGAAAGGGATTTATGCATGGTAGTGTCCAAAAGTGTTGCTAGTAAGTGACAAGGCCAAAAGGAAGGAGGTAAAAATGTATCTACTGTGTAGCACCCAGAAAGCATAGCCAGATAGGTGATCCCACTATCAAGGGCTGAACCAGAATGGAAAGACTGTTTGGCAGTGCCTGGAAAGCATTGCCTGGTTAGTTGAACCCATATCAAGGAATGAGGTAAAAAGGAGAATCTATTTTGCACACCCAGAAATTTCACCAGGTAAGTGACACAAACAATAAAAAATGAGGCAGTAATAGGAACCTTCTTGGTGGTGCTTGGAAAGCACCTCCAGGTAAATAAACCCTGACATTAAGGATTGAGGAAGAAAGAAATTTCTGCTTGGTGGCATCAGAAAGCCTCACTAGGTAAGTGACAGCACCATCAAAGACTGAAGGCAGTAGAAGAATCTAATTTGTAGTGCCTGAAAAGCGTTGTCATGTAAGTGCTTCCCACTACCAAGGACTGCAACAGTAAAAAATGTTTGCTTGGTGGTGACCAAAAAGTGTGAACAGGTAAGCAACCTCTGACATTAAGGACTGAAGCAGAAAAAATCTGCTTGGTGGCACTTAGAAATCATTGCTAGGTAAGAGACCCTCATCATGAAGAACTGAGGCAATAAGGAGAATATGTTTGATGCTGTCTGAAAATCATCCCCAGGTAAGCAACACCCACTATCAAAGACTGATGCAAAAAGGAAAATCTGCTTAGTGGTTCCTGGAATGAGTAGCCAAGTGAATGTTACCCATCATCAAAGCTTGAAGCAGAAAAAAATCTGCTTGCCAGTGACCAGAAATATTTGCCAGCTAAGATATGCACACAATCAAGACCATATGGGATACCAGGATTCAAACCACCATCCTTCTGCATCTAAGGCAAATGCCTTACCGCTGTTCTGTCTCTCTGGCCCTGTAAATGATTTTCTTGATGAGGTATTGACTCCTATTTGCCAGGATTTTGTTGAGGATCTTTGCATCTGTGTTCACCAGGGATATTGGTCTGTAATTTTCTTTTTTGGTAGCATCTCTGTCTGGTTTTGGTATCATGTTGATAAATAGCTTCATAAAAGCTGTTTGGGAGTGTTCCCATTTTTTCAATTTCATGAAAGAGCTTAGCCATGATTGGTAGTAGCTTCTTTTGAAAGGTTTGAAAGAATTCATTAGGGAGTTCATCTGGGCCTGGGCTTTGTTTTTGGGTAGACATTTGATTACCGTTTTAATTTCCTCAATAGTTATAGGGGAGGGGCCGGGCGGTGGCGCTGAAGGTTAGGTGCCTTGCGCTAACCTAGGACGGACCGCGGTTCGATCCCCCAGTTCCCCATATGGTCCCCCGTGCCTGCCAGGAGCGACTTCTGAGCGAATAGCCAGGAGTAACCCCTGAGCGTCACCGGGTGTGGCCCAAAAACCAAAAAAAAAAAAATAGTTATAGGGGAGTTTAGACATACTACATTGTCCTTATTCAATTGTGAAAGGTTATAAGATTCCAATAATTTATCCATTTCTCCCAGTGGCATAGAGTTTCTCTGTTTATGCTTCGAATCTCTGCAAACTCAGTAGTGATTTCCCCCTTTTCATTTCTAATCTGGGTTATCAAGTTTCTCTCTCTCTTTCATTGTGAGGTTTGTCAATGGTTTATCAATCTTGTTGATTTTTTCAAAAACAAACTTTTGCTTTCGTTGATCTTTTGGACTTTTAGAGAGTTTCTACTTTATTGATTTCCACTCTAAGCTTTGTTATTTCCTTCTGTCTACCTATTTTTGGTTCCTTTTGTTGATCATTTTCTAATTTTATAAGCTGCCTTATTAAGCTATTCAGATATGCCCCTTCCTCCTTCCTGATGGTTGCTTGCAAAGCTATAAATTTTCCTCTCAGTACCACTTTTGCCGCATTCCATAGATTCTGATAGTGTCTTCATTGTCATTTGTTTCCAGGAATACTTTGATTTCCATTTTGATTTTATCTTGGACCCACTGGTTGTTCAGTAGTGGGATGTTTAATTTCCAGTTGTTAAAGTTTTTCTTCTGTGTCCCTTTGTAGTTCACATCTAATTTCAGAGCCTTGTGGTCAGTGAGGTAGCCTGCAAAATTTCTCTCTTCCTGATTTTATGGAGGTATGTTTTAAGTGCAAGCATGTGGTCTATTCTGGAGAATGACCCATGTACATTGGAGAAGAATGTAAATCCCGGTTTTGGGGGATGGAGTGTTCTCTACATATCTACTATGGCTCTTCTATTTCTCTTTACAGTGTTAGTATATTTTGGTTGGGTTTCAGTCTGGTTGACCTATCCAGTGTTGACAGGGCCATGTTGAGGTCTCCCACAGTTATTGATGTCCTCTTTCAAATTTATCAATAATTGTATTAAATATTTTGCTGAGCTATCATTGGGTGTGTATATGTTTAGTAGTGAAATTTCTTCCTGTTGTTTACATCTCTTCATTAGTACAATGTGTCCAATTTTTGTTCTTTGCAACTTTTCTTAATATTGTTTGTGTCATCAGATATTAACATGGTTACCCCAGCTTTTTAAGGGTGCTTTTTGCTTGGATGCTATTCTTCCAGTCTTTGACTTTGAGTCTATGTTTGTTCTGACTATTCAGGTGTGTTTTTTCTAGGCAGCAGAATGTTGGATTCATCTTTTTGATCCACTGAGTTACTCTGTGTCTCTTAATTGGTGCCTTTTATCCATAGACATTGAGGGAGATGATTGTCATGGAATTTAATGTCATCTTTGTGTATAAGTTTGTTGTGTCTGTTGGTCTGTCTTGTCTTAATGTAGCCCTTTCAGATTTTCCCTTAAGGCTGATTTTTCATCTGTAAAGTTTCTGAGCTGTTGCTTATCTATGAAGCTATGTATCCTTCCTTCAAACCTGAATGTGATTCGAGCTGAGTGCAAATTCTAGGTAAAGCATCCATTTCATTCAGTCTTGTCACAATATCCCTCCACTCTTTTCTGGCCTTGAGAATTTCTTGTGACATGTCTGTTTTAAATCTTAAGAATGCTCCTTTGAATGTAATTTTCCTTTTTGATCTTGCTGCTTCAGTATTCCATCTTTGTCTGTGGGATTTGTCATTATGACTAGGATGTGTCTTGGGTATTTTTTCAGTCTTTTTAAGTTGATACTTTTTGGGCATACAGGATTTGATTGCATGCAATCTTTAGCTCTGGGAGTTTCCATGTGATGATGACTTCGAATTTTGATTCTTCCTGGGGATGCTCCTTCCTAGGCCTCTGGGACTCCAAATGATTTTTATATTATTTCTGTTGAGTTTATCAAAGACTTCTATTTTCACCTGTTTACATTCCTGGGTACTTTTTTATTGTTTGATTTTTAAGGTTCTTTTCCAATCTCTTCTGTTCTATGGAGTTGTTCTGCATTTGATCTTCCAGTTCACTGTTTCTGTCTTAAGCTATGCTACCCTGTTGGAGAAGCTTTCCATTGAGATTTTCAGTTCAGTAACCGTGTTTTTCAGATTTGTTATTTCAGTTTGGAGTTTTCTGATTTCTGTCTTTATATTCTGTTCAGCTAGAGCTATATTTTCTTTGATTTCCATGAGGATCCTCCATATTTGTAATCTAGCTCCTTATTTGAGAGATTAATCTGATGGTTGGTATTTTTTAGATCATAAGAAGTATCACCTTAATTCTTTGTTCATGGTGTTTGCCTGTGAGGTTTCCCCATTGTCATGCTTATAGTGTGATTTTGTTCTGTGTGTTATGTTGTGGTTCATTAGTTAGAAAGAATTGCCAAGCAAAGTGGTCATGCTCTTCTGGGGCCTCTAGGAGACAATCTTTGCTGAGCCCTTCTTGGCCCTCTCGGGAGAGCTTCAAGAGAGAGAAGAGAAGAAAAATACCAAAGCTGACAAGCCTCTCAATCTCTCCCAGTTGCCAATCTCATAGCAGGGCCAGAATCCTCCCACCTGCCTTCACAGACAAAGGAGTCACATCTCTGACTGACGTCTCTGGTAGTTGGTTTTTCTCCCTCACTCTTTTTTAGCCTTTCAGCCTCAGCCATTCCAGTGCACAGTTTTTATTGGGTTCTTCCTGTCCCTCTCAAGAGAGCTTCAGGGGAGATAAGAGAAGACAAACCTGCAATGCCGACAGGTCTTCTTTTCTCTCCCAGTCGTCAATCTCACAGGAGGGTCAGACCCCTGACATCTGCCTTCACAGAGAAAGGAGTCTTTTTTTCTGCCTGGTGCCTCTGGTAGCTGGTTTTCACCCAGTCGTTATTGACTTTTCGGCCTGAGCGCCTCCAGGAGACAGTTTTTGCTGGACCCTTCTTAGCCCTTTCAGGAGAGCTTCAGGTGAAAGAAGAGAAACAAGCAAAGCAAACTGGTCCCCTCAGTCTCTCCCACTCACCAATCTCACAGCAGGACCAGACCCTTCCTGCCTGCCTTCATAGACAAAGGAGTTACCTCAACAATATAGATTGAGGATGTTAAGCGGTTTGTGTCTGGCTGCATCCAGAAAGGTTTGCTAGCTGTTTCCTCAATTACTGAGGCAGAAAAGAGAGTCTGCTTAATGGCACCTGGAAAGCATGTTAGATAAGTGATTTTCACCATCACAATTGAGGACAAAAGGGAAAATTGTTTTGTATTATCTGTTAAGTCACGAGGTAAGAGACCAAGTCATCAACGACTGAGGCATATAGAGGAATTTGCTTTAGATAAACCAAAGTATTGCCAGGTCTGAGGCAGTTTGGGTATTCTGCATGACAGCACCTGGAAAGTGTCATCAGGTAAGGGACTGAAGGGGGAATAACTTGACAGCTTCAATAAACATTGCCAAATTAAGTGACCTTCACCACCAAGGACTGTGCCAGAATAGGGAATCTGTTTGGCAGTGACTGGAAAGCATAGCCAGGTAAGAAAACCCCAACATCATGGAAAAATACAAAAAGGGGAATATGGTCACATGTGGAAATTTTGCCACATAAGTGACCCTGGAAAACATTGCCAGGTAAGTGCCTCCAGCATCAAGAACTGAGGCAGAATTGAAAATCTGTTTGGCAGCTCCTCAAAAGTATAACCCAGTAAGTGACCACCACCATCAAGGACTGAGGATATCACAACAGATCCATCACTACCAAGAAAATTAAAATGGTAATCAAAAGTCTTCTCAAAAACAAAAGCCCAGGCTCAGATGGATGCACTAACAAAATTGTTCAAATGTTTCAAGGTCTACTACTAATCCTTTTCAGGCTCCTTCATGAAATTGAAGAAACAAAACACTCCGTAATAGTTTTTATGAAGCTAACATCCCCTTGATACCAAAACCAGACAGAGATGCTACAGAAAAGAAAACTACAAACCAATATCCCTGATGACCACAGATGCAAAGATCCTCAAATATATACTGGCTTATAGAATCCAATGCCTCATCAAGAAGGTCATACACCATGACCAAGTAGGATTCATTCAAGGAACGCAAGGATCATTTAACATACATAAATAAATTAACATAATACAACGTATCAACAAAAATATAATCATATTTCATATAAATAGATGCAGAGAAAGCATTCAATAAGTTCCAACACCCATTCTTGATCAAGAATCTCATCAAGTTGAGAATAGCAAGACAAGACAAGACAATAGACACACCAAACTTCAAAATAAAGATGGCACTAACTCCCAGGACAATTCTTTTTCTCAATATCAGTGGACTAAATGCACCAGTTAAGAGACACAGAGTGGCTAAATGGATCAAAAAACTCAATCCAACCTTCTACAGCCTACAAGAAATGCACCTTAATAGTCAGAACATAGACTCAAAATAGAGGAAAATCATTCAAGCAAACAACACCCATAAAAAAGCTGGAGTGGCCATACTAATATTAGATGATGCAAACTTTATACTTAGGAAAGTTGTAAGGGACAAAGACGGACATTTGTATTAATCAAGGGATACATACAGCAGGAAGAAACTACTCTCCTAAACATATATGCACCGAATGAGGGGTCAACAATATATTTAATAAATTGTTGACAAATCTGAAAAATAATATCAATAACAACACAATAATTGTGGGAGACCTCAGCACGGCATTGTCAACACTTGACAGGTCAACCAGACTGAAATCCAACAAGAACATACTAGACATGAAAAGAGAAATGG
This sequence comes from Crocidura indochinensis, assembly GCA_004027635.1. Lineage (NCBI taxonomy): Eukaryota > Metazoa > Chordata > Mammalia > Eulipotyphla > Soricidae > Crocidura > Crocidura indochinensis. The sequence goes on from PVKC010009199.1 coordinate 8,676, forward strand.
AAGAAAGAGGCCGAGTAGATATATACAGGACACTACACCCCCAGAAGCCTGAATACACATTATTCTCTAATGTACATGGGATATTCTCCAGAATAGACTACATCCTAGCACACAAAACATACCTCCAAAATATCAAGATGATAGAAATTTTACAGGCTACCTTCGCTGACCAAAAGGCTCTGAAATTATATGTGAACTACAAAGGGACACAGAAGAAAAAATTTAATACCTGGAAGTTAAACAGCCTAATACTGAATAACCATTGGGTCTGAGATGAAATCAAAGCGGAAATCAAAATCTTCCTGAAGACAAATGACAATGGAGACACAAACTGCCAGAACCTATGGGACACAGAAAAAGCAGTACTGAGAGGAAAATTTATAGCTTTACGGGCACACATCTGGAAAGAAGAAGGGGTATACCTGAATAGCTTAATGACGCAGCTCATAGAATTAGAAAGTGCTCAACAAAAGGACCCAAAAAGCGGGAGGCAGAAGGAAATAACAAAGCTGAGAGCAGAAATCAATGAAGTAGAAACATAAAAAAAATCTGAAAGATCAATGAAAGCAGAATTTGTTCTTTGAAAAAGTAAAAAGATTAATAGACCACTGGCAAAAACTAATAAAAAAATAGAGAGAGAAACTTGATAAGTCGTATTAGAAATGAAAAAGGAGAGATCACTACGGATATGGTAGAGATTCAAAGGGTAATCAGAAACTACTTTGAGAAACTTTATGCCACTAAAAATGAGAACCTGGAAGAAATGGATAAAAACTTGGACTCTTATAATCTTCCACAGTTGAATGAAGAGAATATAGCATATATAAACAGACCCATCACCATTGAGGAAATTAAGACAGTAATCAAATGTCTACACAAAAACAAAAGCCCAGGCCCAGATGGATTTACTAATAAATTCTTTCAGACCTTTCAAGAGGAACTACTACCATACCTGGCAAGACTCTTTCACGAAATCGAAAAAACAGGAACACTTACAAATAGGTTTTATGAAGCCTACTTCACCTTGATACCTAAACCAGACAGAGATGCTATCAAAAAAGAAAATTAGAGACCAATATTGCTGATGAATACAGATGCAATGATCCTCAACAAAATCCTGGCAAATTGGATTTAATGATTCATTAAGAAGATCATCCACAAAAAAAAAAAAAAAAAGATCATCCACTACGATCAAGTAGGTTTCATCCCAGGAATGCAAGGATGGTTTAACATCCATAAATCTATCAACGTAATACACAACATCATAACAAGAAAAATAAAAATCACATGACCATATCAATAGATGCAGAGAAAGCATTTGATAAGGTCCAACACCCATTCTTGATCAAAACTCTCAGCAAGATGGGAATGGAAGGAACCTTTCTCAATATAATTAAGGCCAGTGGCAAATATTGCCCTCAAAGGAAAAAACTGAAAGTTTTTCCTCTAAATTCTGGCATAATACAAGGCTGTCCTCTCTCACCATACCTCTTCAATATAACACTGGAAATACTGGCTATAGCGATCAGGCAAGAAAAAAAATGTCAAGGGAATCCAGATAGGAAAGGAAGAAGTAAAGCTCTCCCCGTTTGCAGATGACATGATACTATACTTAGAAAACCCTAAAGTCTCTATGAAAAAGATTCTAGAAACAGTAGACTCATATAGCAATGTGGCAGGCTACAAAATTAACACACAAAAATCAATGGCCTTTCTATATACAAATAGTAATAAGAAAGAAATGGCCATTAAGAAAACAACCCCATTCACAATAGTGTCATGCAAACTCAGATATCTTGGAATCAACTTGACTAAAAATGTGAACGACTTATACCAAAAAAACTATAAAACTCTGTTATAAGAAATAAGAGAGGACACGCAGAAATGGAAGCACATACACTGCTTATGGATCGGCAAGATTAACATCATTAAAATGACAATACTCCCCAAAGTATTGTACAGATTTAATGTGATCACTTTAAAGATACCCATGACTGCCTTCAAAGAAGTGGATCAGGCACTTTTGAAATTCATTTGGAACAATAAACACCCTAGAATAGCTAAAGCAATCATTGGGAAAAAGAATATGGGAGGAATTGCTTTCCCCAACTTTAAAGTGTACTACAAAGCAATAGTTATCAAAACAGCATTGTATTGGAATAAAGCAGGCCTTCAGATCAGTGGCATAGGCTTGAATACTCAGAGAATGTTCTCCAGACGTACAATACCTAATTTTTGATAAAGGAGCAATAAATCCTAAATGGAGCAAAGAGAACGTCTTCAACAAGTGGTGTTGGCACAACTGGCTAGCCACTTGCAAAACATTTCACTTAGACCCCCAGCTAACATCATGTACAAAGGTAAAATCCAAATGGATGAAAGACCTCAATATCAGGCCCAGAACCATAATATATATAGAACAACACGTAGGTAAAACACTGCATGACATTGAGACTAAAGGCATCTTCAAGGAGGAAAGTTCACTCTCCAAGCAAGTGAAAGCAGAGATTGACAGATGGGAATATATTAGAACAATACATAGGTAAAACACTCCAGAACATTGAGACTAAAGTCATCTTTAAGGAGGAAACTGCACTCTCCAAGCAAGTGAAAGCAGAGATTAACAGATGGGAATATATTAAACTGAGAAGCTTCTTCACCTCAAAAGAAATAGTGCCCAGGATACAAGATCCCCCCACTGTTTGCGAGAAACTATTCACCCAAAACCCATCAGATAAGGGGATATACTAGAATATACAAGGCACTGACAGAACTTTACAAGAAAAAATCATCTAACCCCATCAAAAAATGGGGAGAAGAAATGGACAGAAACTTTGATAAAGAAGAAATTCAAATGGCCAAAAGACACATGAAAAAACGCTCCACATCACTAATCATTAGGGATATGCAAATCAAAACAACTATGAGGTACCACCTCACACCACAGAGATTGGCACACTTCACAAAGAATGAGAACAAGTAGTGTTGGCGGGGATGTGGAGAGAAAGGAACTCTTATCCACTGCTGATGGGAATGCCGTCTAGTTCAATCTTTATGGAAAGGAATATGGAGAGTCCTCCAAAAACTGGAAATCGAGCTCCCATACGACCCAGCTATACCACTTCTAGGAATATACCCTAGGAACACAAAAATACAACACAAAAACCCCTTCCTTACAGCACTATTTACCATAGCAAGACTCTGGAAACAACCAAGATACCCTTCAACAGATGAATGGCTAAAGAAACTGTGATGCACATACACAATACAATATTATGCAGCTCTCAGGAGAGATGAAGTCATAAAATTTTCCTATACATGCATGTACATGGAATCTATTATGCTGAGTGAAATAAGTCAGAGAGAGAGAGAGATAGAGAGAGAGAGAGACGCAGAATGGTCTCACTCATCGATGGGTTTTAAGAAAAATGAAAGACATTCTTGTAATAATAATTTTCAGATACAAAAAAGAAAAGAGCTGGAAGTTACAGCTCACCTCATGAAGCTCTCCACAAACAGGGATAAGTTTATTTAGAGAAATAACTACATTTTGAACTATCCTAATAATGAGAATGTACGAAGGAAATGGAAAGCCTGTCTAAAGTACAGGCGAGGGTTGGGTGGGAGGAGGGAGATTTGGGACACTGCTGATGGGAATGTTGCACTGGTGATTGTGGTGTTCTTTACATGACTGAAACCCAAACACAATCATGTATGCAATCAAGTTGTTTAAATAAAATAAAAAACAAGTATTGGACATTAAATAAAAGAAATTAAAGCCAGATTTATATCTCATACCTTATGTAAAAGTCACTTCAAAGTATATTAAAGACCTTATATTAAACTTGAATTTATACAGTATCTTAAGGAAAATATAGCAGAATGTTCCAAGACCTAGACCTCAAAGCAGTCTTCAACAATACAACAACAAAGGCAACGGCTATAGAATCAAAATTAAACAAATAGAACTTTATCAAACTATAATGAGTTACATGGTGAAAGAAAATTAAAACTAAATATAGTAACTGAACAGGAGAAAATACTTGCACTCAACACATCAGGTAAAAAGTTGATATGATGCACTGGTAAAGGGGGTGTTCTTTTTATGACTGAAACCCAATTACAATCATGTTTATAATCATGGTGCTTAAATATAGATATCATTTAAAAAAAGAACATTTCTCAATATAGTGAAGGTCATCTACTGCAAGCCAATGGCAAATACTATTCTCAACAGATATAAACTAAAGCATTTCTCTTAAATATGGTACAAGAAAAGGTCACCCTCTTTCACTACCCCTATTTAATAGAGTGTTGGAAGTTCTTGCCATTGTGATTAGGCAAAAAAAAATATCAAGGACATTCAGATAAGAAAGGAAGAATTCAAGCTTTCACTGTTTGCAATTGATATGATACTATACATAGAAATCCATAAAGACTCTAACAAAAAGCTTCTAGAAACAATAGATTCATATAGCAAAGTGGCAGGATACAAAATTAACATATAAAAATCAATTTTTATACACAGATAATTATATAGAAGAAATGAACGTTAAAAAACTGATCTCATTCACACTAGTGTCACACAAACTCAAATACCTTAGAGTTAACTAATGAAGTAAAGAAAACTATACAAATAAAACTATAAAACCCTACTTCTAAGAAATAAATGAGGACACAAAGAAGTGGAGAAAAGTACCCTGTTCATGGATTGGCAGGATTAACATAATTTAAATGGCAGCACTCCCTAAGGCATTGTACAGATTTATTGCAATCCTTCTAAGGATACCCATGATATTCTTTAAAGAAGTTATCTAACACTCTTGAAATTTATTTGGAACAATAAACAACAATGAATACATAGAGCACCTCTTGGGAAAAGAAATATAGAATGCATCGCTTTCCCCAATTTTAAATTGTATTACAAATCTATAGTCATTAGAACAGCATAGTGCTGGAATAAAATCATTCCCTCAGGTCGATGGAATAGACTTAAGTGTTCAGAAAGTGTTCAAAACATTCAGAACATTCAGAGTATGTTCTCCAGACATACAATCAACTAATCTTTAATAAAGGGGAAATCAATGCAAAATGGAGCAAGAAAAGCCTTTTTAACAAGTGGTATTGGGACAGATGGTCAGCCACTTGCAAAAAAAGTGAACTCAGACCTCCATCTAACACCATGCACAAAGATCAGATTCAAATGAATTAAAGACCGTAATATCAGACCTGAAACTATAAGGTATATAGAACAACACATAGGTAAAAAAAAAATTCATGACATTGATACTAAAGGCCTTTTCAAGTAGGCAACAGGACTTTCCAAACAAGTGGAAGCAGAGATAAACAGATGTGATCTTATTAAATTTAGAAGCTTCTGCACCACAAAAGAAATTATTCCTAAGATATAAAAGCAAACTACTTAGTAGGAGAAACTATTCAGTCAATACCCATCAGATAAAGGGCTAATCTCGAAGATATACAGGGTACTGACAGAATTTAACAAGAAAAATAAAACATCTAACCCCATCGAAAATGGGGAGAAGAAAAGAACAATTTCTCAAAGAAGAAATACAAATGACTAAAGGTACATGACAAAATGCTTTACACATCACTTATGATCAGGGAGATGCAAATGAAAACAACAATGAGGTACCATTTCATGCCATGGAGACTGGCACATATCACAAGGAATAAGAACAATCAGTGCTGGCAGGGATGTGGAGAGAAAGGAACTTTCATTCACTGCTGGTGGGAATGCCATCTAGTCCAGCCTTTATGGAAAACAATATGGAGATTTTTCAAAAAGCTAGAAATTGAACTCCCATATGGTCCAGCTATTCCACTCCTAGGGATATACCATAGGAACACAAAAATACAATACAAAAATGCCTTCCTCACATGTATATTCATTGCAGCACTATTTACAATAGCCAGAATTTGGAAACAACCCAGATGCTCTTTAACAGATGAATGACTAAAGAAAATTGGGTTCATACACACAATGCAGCTGTAAGGAGAGATGAAGTCATCATATTTTCCTATACATGGATATAAATGGAATCTATTATGCTGAATGAACTAAGTCAAAGGGAGAGATATAAACACAGAATAGTTTCTCTCTTCTATGGGTTTTAATAAAAACAAAAGTCGTTATTGTAATACTGCTCAGAGACAACAGAGATGAGGGTTGAAATGACCAGCTCTGGATATGAAGTTCACCACAAAGAGTGGTGAGTGTAGTTAGATGACTACACTATCCTGACAATATTAATGAGTGAGAAAACTAGAATGCCTTTCTCAAATAAGTCGGAGGAGGGGAAGGAGGGCAATGGAGGCATTGGTGATGGGAATGTTGCACTAGTAAAGGGGAGTGTTCTTTTTATGACTGAAACCCAACTACAATCATGTATCTAATCATGGTGCTTCAATAAAGAAAAAATTAAAAAATATATTTAATAATAAAAAATAATCTTATCTTCAATTGTGAAGGCAGAAATGGAAAACTGCTTGGGGGTGCTCAAAAGTGTAACCCCTTACATAAGCACCCCTGACATTAAAACTGATGCAGCTAGGGACATATTTATGGTGGCATCCAGAAAGCATCACTAGGTAAGCAAACTCCACTATTAAGAACTGAGTCAGAATGGTTAACCAATTGGTGGTGCTTATAAAACATTAACAGGTAACCTACACTGCCATCAAGAACTGAGATAGAAAGGAGAATCTTCTTGGTAGCAAGTTGAAAGCCTCACCAAATAAACATCACCACAAATGAACACTGAGGCAGAAAGGGGACTCTACCTGCCAGTTCTTGGAAAGCTTTGGCTGGTAAGTGATATTCATCATTAAGGCTTGAGGCAGAGAAAGAAATCTGCTTGGTGGTGTCCAGAAAGCAAAGTCAAGTGATACTTGCCATTAAGAACTCAGGAAGAAAAAGGAAACTCTTTGCAGTGACCAAAAAGATTCACCAGCTATGCTACCTCTACCTTAAATTCTGAAGCATAAAAGGGAATTTACTTAGCAGTGTCCAGAAAGCATTGCAAGGTTAAGTGGCCCCTGTCATCAAGGATCAAGGTAGAAAGGTGAGTTCTTAATGGCAAATATCACTTGACTTTGTTTTCTGGACACCACCAAGCAGATTTCTTCTTTGCCTCAAGTCTTAATGGTGAATATCACTTACCAGCCAAAGCTTTCCAAGAACTGGCAAGTAGAGTCCTCCTTGGAATTTTTGGAAAGAATAGCAAGGTAAATAACCCTCTTCAAGGACTGAGGCAGAAAGGATTATTTTCTTGGCAATGCCCAGAAAATGTCATTTGGTAAGCAAACCCCACTATCAAGGTCAGAGCCAGAAAGTGGAACCTGTATGTTGGTGCCTTAAAAGCATTGCCAGGTAAGTGACCCATGCCATCAAGGTTGAGGCAGAACAGGAACCCACTGGCAGTGCTTGGAAAGCATTGCCAGTTAAGTGATACCCACTACTTAACAGTGATCAGAAAGCATTACCAGGTAAGTGATCTCTGCAGTCAAGGACTAAGGCAGAAAAGAGACTCAGCTGGACAGCAGCTGATTAACCATTGCCAGTTAGTGCAACACCCACCAACAAGAACTAAATATGCTTGGTGGTGCCAGTAAAGTGTGAGAGATATGTGATCACTATCATTAATGACTGAGGCTAAAGTGCTTGCTGATTCCAGGAAGGCAGCTTCAGGTTAGAGACTTCCACCATAAAGAAATGAGGCAGAAAGGAAATTCTGCTGACACTGCCAGTAAGCAGCCTCTGTATTAAGGACTAATACAGAGGAAGAAATATATGTGAAGGTGCACAAAAATGTCACCATATAAATGACCCCCCACCATCAAGGACTAAGGCAGAAAAAGCCTATGTTTTGTGGTGCTCAGAAAGCATCACCAGGTAAGCAGCCTCCAACTTAAACTCAGAGACAGGAAGGAGAATCTGCTTGATGGTATCCAGAAAGCATAGCTAGGTAAGCGATCCCTGTCATCAAGGACTAAATTTGCTTGGGGTGACCAGAATGCATCTCAAGATAATTTACTTCCTTCATCAAGGACTGAAGCAGAAAGGGGAATCTTCTTTGCAACACCCAGAAAACATTGCCAGGTAAGCAATCCCTAACATTAAGGAATGAGGGGCAAATGCAGTATCTGTTTGATGGTGCCTAAAAAGTTTGTCAGTAAGCAATCTTAACATCAAACTCCGAGGCATAAAGAAGAATCTACTTAGTGGTGTCTGAAAAGTATTACCAGGTACATGACCAATAACATCAACAAATGAGGCAGAAAGATAAATCTGCTTAATAGTGCATGGAAACAGTCTCCAAGTAAGCAAAATCTGACATCAGAATTGAGAAAAAAGGGGAAATTGCTTTGCAGTGCCCACAAAATATCACCAAGTATTGGACCCCATCACCAAGGCCCGAGACAGAAAGGGGAATCTGCTTGGGTGTGCTCAGTAGCATTGCCAGGTAAACTCCCCCATCATTAACAACTGAGGCAGCTAGGGAAATCTGCATAGTGGCGCCCAGAAAGGGTCACTAGGAAAGGAACCCCTGCCTTTAAGGTCTGAGGCAGAAAGGGGAGGCTCCTGGAAAGTATCATCATGTAAGTGACTCTTGCTATCAAGGACTGAATGAAATAGGGAATCTGTAGTGCTCAGAAAGTGCCTTCAGGTAAGGAATCCCAAAATCAAGGAATGAAGCAGAAATGGAAATCTGTTTAGCCATGCCTGAATAGTGTACCAGATAAGCAACCCTGCTAGCAAGGATGAGGCAGTAATGGGAATCTGGTTAGTGGTGCTCAGAGTCACCAGGTAAAGAAATCCTATCATCAAGGACTGAGGCAGAAAGTGATTTCTGCTTGGCAGCACCCATAAACATTGTCAGATGAGTGAATACTGCCATCATGGATTGTGGCAGAAAGGGCAATCTGGAAATCATTGCCAAGTAAGTGACACTTGCAAAAAAGGACTGAAGTAGAAAGGAATCTATTTGGTGGTGCCTGGACAGCCTTGCAGATAAGCAACAAATGTCATAAACTCTGAGGCAAGAAGAGGAATCTGCTTTGTGATACCTGGAAAGCATCACAAATTAAGTAGCTCCTGCCATCAGGAACTGAGTTTAAAAGGGGAATCTTCTTGTCATTGGAAAGTATTGTAAGGTACATAAACCCATCAGCAAAGACTGAGGCAGAAAGGGGAACCGGCATGTGGAAAATGTTGCCAGAAAGTGACCATGCTATCAAGCTATCAAGGACTGATCCAGAAAGTGGAATCTGCATGGTTGTGTTCTGAAAGCTTTGCTAGATAAGCGACCCATGCCATAAGGGCTAAGGCAGAATGGGAATCTGTTTATCATTGCTGTCAAAGCATTGCCAGGAAAGTGAACCCTGTCCTCATGTCCTGAGGAAGAAAGGCAAATTTGATATCTGGAATGCATCACCAGGTAAGTGATCCCTGTTCTCAAGGACTGAAGCAGAAATGGGACTCAGATAGTTGCACCCAAAAAAGCATGGGTAGAGTGAACATTCCAACAAGAAAGGTAAACATGCTCTATGGTGCCTGTAAATCATGAGAGGTAAGAGACCACCATCAAGAACCGAGGCTAAAGTGGAATCTGTGTGGTGATGCCAGAAAAGCATCTTCACATAAGAGAGCACCATTGTTAAGGTCCAAGACAGAAAGCAGACTCTGTTGCTGTTACCTGAAAACATCCCAAGACAAGTGACCTCTGCATAAAGAACTGAGGTATAAAGAAACATATGTCAAAGTGTCCAGAAAGGATCACCATTTAACATACTCCCACCATTAAGGACTGAGGCAGAGAGAACATATGCTTGGTGGTGCCCTATAAGCATTACAAGTAAGCTATTTCCAACATAAACTGAGGCAGTAAAGGGAATATATTTGGCAGCATACAGAAAGTAGAACTTGCTAAGCAATCACCACCATCAACAACTATGTTTTAAAAGGGAATGTGCTTGGGGTACCCAGAACGTATTGCAAGTTAAGTATCCTCATCAAGGCAGAAAGAGAAATCTGCTTGGTGGAACCGGAAAACTTTAACATCAAAACTTTGACATCAAGGACTGAGACAGAAAGGGGAATCTTATTGGTGGTGCCCAAAAATGTTGCCAGGTAAATGACCCTGCTCTCAAATTCTGAGGCAGAAAGGAGAATCTACTTTTTGATGCCTGAATAGTATTGGCAGATATGTGACCCACACCATAAAAATATGAAGTAGAAAGGTGAATCTGCTTGATGGTGCATGGAAAGAGACACCAGGAAAGCTATGCCCACCATCAAGAAAAGAAGCAGAAAGAAAATTCTACTTGGTGTCACATAGAAAACCACCAAATAAGATACCTCCAATGTCAATTACCGAGGCAGAATGGGAGTTTTGCTTGGCTTTTCCCTAAAAATATTCCAGGTATGTACCTCTGATATCATGGACTGAGGCAGAATGAAATATCGAGGTTTGGTGGTGCCCAGAAAGAGTTGCCAGATAAGGCACCCATCTTATCAAGGTTTGATGCAGAAAAGGGAATGTGCTTGTGGCACACAGAAAACTTCGCTAGGTAAGTGACCTCCAATATCAATGAATGAGTCAACAAGGGAATTCTGTTTGGCATTGCCAGGAAAAGTTGCCAGGTTAGTATCCCTGTCACCAAAGAGTGAGGTATAATGGAGAGTCTGTTTGGCAGCACCTAAAAGCATCAACAGGCAAGCAACCTTCCTCATCAAGAATTGAGCCGAATAGGAAATATGCTAGGTGGTGTCTGGAAAGGTCGCCAAATAGGTGACCCACATGCAAGGGCCAAAGCATAAAATGGAATCTACTTGGAGGCACATAGAATGCATTGCCAGGCAAGCAACCCAGTTATCAAGGGCTGAGAGAGAGAGAGAGGAATCTGCTTGACAGCCCCAGAAAAGTATTACCAGGTAAACAACCCCACTTTCAAATTCTGAGGCAGAAAGGGGATTCTACTTGGTGATGCTTCAAAAGTGTCACTAGTAAGAGACCCCTGCCTTCAATACCTAATAAAAAAGGAATACGCTTGGAAGTTTCAGGAAAGCTTCTCCAGGTTAGGGAATCAGTCATCAAGGACTGAAACAGAAAGAGAAATCTATTTAGTGATGCCCAGAAAGCTTCACCAAGCAAAAGATATCACCATCAAGGACTGAGGCAGAAAAGTGAATCATTTTGGCATGCCTGGAAAATTTGCCAGATAAGAGATCATTACCTTCAAGGACTGATCCAGAAAGGTAAATCATCTTGCCTGTGCCAAAAAGCATCACCAGATAGGGTCACCCACTGAGGTAGAAAAAGATTTCTACTTGAAGGTACCTGGAAAACATCGCCAGTTAAGTGACCCCACCATCAAAGACTGAGGCGAAAGGGGAGTTGCTTCCCATTGCCCAGAACACAAACAAATCTAAGCAAACCTAAGGCATTGAGGCAGAAAGTGGATTCAGTTTCTTGGTGCCTGGAAAGCATTGTCAATAAAAGGTTCCTGCCAATAAGGATGGAGGCAGAAAGAGGTATCTTCTTGGTAGTTCCAAGCTTCACCAGACTGGGACTTCACCATCAAGGACTGAGGCAGAAAGGGGAATATGCTTGGTATTGCCTATAAAGTGTCGCCATGTAAGTGACCTTCCATTATCAATGATGAGGCAGAAATTAAAAACAGCTTGGTTTTGCTAGGTAAGCAACACCCACCACCAAGACTGAAGCAGAATTGGAATCAGCTGTGCAGGCCCAGGCAGTGTCTCCAGTTAAACAACCCATGTTACCAAGGATTAAAGCAGAAAGTCAAATCTGCTTCACATTGCCCAGAAAGACCACCAGTTAATCGGTGGCCTCAAAGACTGAGGCCAAAGGGGACTCTGCTTAACAACGTCAAGAAAGTCTATCCAGGTAAACAACCACTGCTATGAAGGACTGAGGCAGACATTGGAATCTTTTAAGTGGCATCTGGAAAGCTCTACTGGCAAGTTACCACTGCCATCAAGATATGAGCTGCAAGGGTAATCTACTTGTCAGCACCAGAAAGCTTTGCCAGATAGGGGACATCTGCCCTCAAGACTGAGGCAGAAAGGGTTACTTGCTTTGTGGCTCCCGGAAGAGTCACCAGGTAAGCAACTACCGCCATAATGGACTAATTCATAAACGTAAATATGCTTGGCAGTACTCAGAATGCATCGCCACTTAAACAAACCCTGCCATATAGGACGGAGGCAAAAGGGATCTGCTTGTTGGCACCTGGAACATGTACCAAGTTAAGGGATTCCCATTTTTTTTTTCAAGTTAAGGTGCTATTTATTTCATTTCCTAAGGCATCTGATAAGGAAGCATCCTTTTTCCAGGCCCCCTTTCTGTAGGCCTAAACTATTAAAGACATTTTACTTGTACTCAGGGAGATGGTTCTTTGTCCTATAACCCTGTGCAAGCTTGATATCTTATTGGATGGGGGGGGGTTGACCAGAGCTATGCTGCACTGATGGTTCCCAGTTTCTGCGGCCTGGCCCAGCTCAGTGTGTGGCTGCTGCTCATGCTCCTCACTCAGGCTGTGCACTTGATGATGATGGTGATGCCCTGGACACCTCCAATGCTGGCAGAATCCATCACATACTTCTTGCCTCGATACCTTAACTCATGTACCATGCATTGATTCTGAATCTGGATCCTTCCAATGGGTGGCCTAAGGTGATGGCACCTCCATTTACATTAGTCTTACATGGATCAAGGTCCAGACTCTTCTGAACCTTCAAGATTGGGGAGCAGAATCTTCACCCCAGATCAGTCCTTGAGACTCAGCCTTCTTTCTTTTTTATAAGTACATGTATACTCTTTATTTATTTATTTTTAATTTTTTTTATAAAATAAGCACCATGATTACAAGCATATTTGTATTTGGGTTTCAGTCATAAGTATTCTTACCCCCTTCACCAGTGCGACATTCCCATCACCAATGCCCCCATCATCCCCCACCCCTCTCTGTATTTGAGACAGGCATTCTACTTCTCTCATTCTTTAACATTGTCATGGTGGTTGTCAGTGTAGTTATTTTTCTAAAAGCATTCACCACTCTTTGTGATGAACTTCAAATTGTAAGCCGGTCCACCAGCCCTTTCAGCCCTGAACTCTATTGTCTCTGGGCCTTATTACAAAAATGTCTTTTATGTTTCTTAAAACCCATAGATGAGTGATACTATTCTGTTTTTATTTCTTTCCCTCTGACTTATTTCACTCAACATAATAGATTCCATGTACATACACATATAGGAAAATATTATGACTCCTGATGGCTGCATAATAATCTATTGTGCATATGACAGTTTCTTTAGCCATTCATCTCTTGAAGGGCATCTTGGTTGTTTCCAGAGTCTGGCTATTGTAAATAGCACTGCAAATGAATATTGGTGTGAGGAATGGAATTTTTGAATTGCATTTTTGTTTCTAGGATATAACCTTAGGAGAAGTATAGCTGGAACATATGGGAGCTCAATTTCCAGTTTTTTGAGGAATCTCCATATTGTTTTCCATAAAGGCTGTATTAGACAGTATTCCAACCAGTAGTGAATAAGAGTTGATTTCTCTCAATATCCCTGCCAGCACTGATTGTTCTTGTTCTTCTTGATGTGTGCCAATCTCTGTGGTTTGAGATAGTGCCTCACTATTGTTTTGATTTGCATCACCCTGACGATTAGTGATGTGTTATTTTTTCTTAAACTTTTTTTAAATACCTTTATTTAAACACTGTAATTCCAAACAAGATTGTAATTGGATTTCAGTCATAAAAATAATACCCCTTCACAAATGCAACCTTCATATCATGATGCCCCATTTCTTCCCCCCACCCTCTCTTGTATTTAAGATCAGCTTTCTATATCCCTCACTCACTGACATTGTTATGCTAGTTCTCAGTGTAGTTATTTCTCTAACTGCACTCATCACTCTTTGTAGTGAGTTTAATAACTTGAGCTGGTCCTTCCATCTCTAGAAATTATTTCAATGTCTCGTATTTTTTCTTATAACCCATAGATGAGTGAGACTATGTGTCTTTCTCTCCCTCTGACTTATTTCACTCTGCATAATAGATTCCACGCACATCCATGTATAGGAAAATTTCATGACTTCATCTCTTTTGACAGCTGCATAGTATTCCATTGTGTATATATACCATTTTACCATTCATCTATTAAAGGGTATCTTGGTTGTTTCCAGAATCTGGCTATTGTAAATAGCACTGCAATGAATATAGGTGTGGAAAGGTATTTTCTATTGTGTTTTTTAGTTCCTAGGGTAAGTCCCTAGAAGTGGTATTGCTGAATCAAATGGGAGCTCAATTTTTAGTTTTTTGAGAAATCTCCATATCAGTTTTTAAGGGCTGGACTAGTCTGCATTCCCACCAGCAGTGAATGAGAGTTCCTTTCTCCTCGCATCCCTGCCAGCACTGATTGTTCTTGTTCCATGCCAGTCTCTGTGGTGTAAGATGGTACCTCATACTTGTTTTGATTTGCATCTTCCTGATGACTAGTGATTAAGAGCATTTTTCATGTGTCTTTTGGCCATTTATATTTCTTCTTTGATAAATTATTCATGTATTCTCCCCATTTTTGATAGTATTAGATTTTTTTCTTGTTGAGTTCTGTAAGTACCTCATATATTCTTGAAATTGCCTTCTTATCTGATGGGTATAGGGTAAATAATTTCTCCCATTCTGTGGTTGGTTTTTGTTCCTAGGCATTATTTCCTTTGAGGTGCAGAAGCTTCTCAGCCTAAAATAGTTCCATTTGTGTATCTCTGTTTCGACTTGTTTAAAGAGTGTTGTTTCTTCCTTGAAGATATCTTTTGTTTCAATGTCATAGAGTTTTTTTTTTTTTACCTATATGTTGTCCTATATACCTTATGGTTTCAGGTCTGATAAAGGTCTTTAATTCATTTTCATTTGACCTTTGAGCAGGATATTAGATAGAGGTCTGAGTTCTTCTTTTTTTTGCAAGTGGCTGACCAGTTGTCCCAACACCCCTTTTTGAAGTCATTCCTTGCTCCATTTGCATTTATTGCCCCCTTATTTATTCATTTATTTATTTATTATTTATTTTGGTTTTTGGGTCACACCCGGTGACGCTCAGGAGTTACTCCTGGCTATGCGCTCAAAAGTTGCTCCTGGCTTGGGGGACCATATGGGAAACCAGGGGATCGAACTGTGGTCCGTCCTAGGCTAGTGCAGGCAAGGTAGGAACCTTACCTCCAGCGCCACCACCCGGCCCCTATTGCCCCTTTATTAAATATTAATTGATTGTATATCTGGGGAGCATTCTCTGATTACTTTTCTATTTCACTGATCTGAGAGTCTCTCTTTATTCTAATATCATGCTGTTTTAATGGCTATAGCTTTGTAATACAGTTTAAAGTTGGGGAAAGTGGTGCCTCCTATATTCCTTTTTCCAGGGTTGCTATAGCTATTCACGAGTTTTTATTGTTCCAGATGAAATTTAGGAGTGTTAGATTCACTTATTTGAAGAATGTTTTGGGTATCCTTAGAGCAGGGGTCTCAAACTTGCAGCCCATGGGCTGTTTGTGGCCCTCCATACAACATTTTGTGTCCCTACCATAGAGGAATCTTTTTTGTTTTGTTTTGTTTTAGTTGTTTGGGTCACACCCCCCAATGTTCAAGGCTTACTACTGACTTTGCACTCAAGGATCATCCCGATTTGCCTCCAATGGCCCCAGGTAAATTGAGTTTGAGACACCTGCCTTAGAGGAATTGCATTCAGTTTGTACAATGCCTTGGGGAGTATTGCCTTTTTTTTTGCCACACCTGGAGATATCAGCAAAGAGGTAACTCCTGGCTATGCCCTCAGAAATCGCTCCTGGTTTGTGGGACCATATTGAATGATGGGGGATCACAGTCTATCCTAGGCTAGTGTGGGCAAGGCAGATGCCTAACTGCTTTTGCTACTGGTCCAGACCCAGTATTGCTTTTTAATGATGTTAATTCTGCTGATCCATGAGCAGGGTATGTGTCTCCATTTCCGTGCGTCCTCTTTTATTTCTGAAGCATTAGCCTGCTTTTTATCAAGGGCCTTGTGATATCAGAGATGAACTGATACCCATGACGGTGAAGTAACAACCAGACAAAAAGAGCTCACCACCCCAGCACCCATGATAGTGGAGTGAAATTGTGTTTCTTGACTGTGTCTTCACTAGGTACAATTAAGGCTCCAGTACCATATGATGTACCTTAAGCATTGCCTCCAGTGACTGTCCCTTCTTTCATTAAAACTGTAGGGAGTTTTCTATCTGCTTCAGTGTCATCTGGGGTCATGCATGCTCATCCACTTGCATGGTCTCTTTTCATTTTCTCACCTTCACCTTGATGGGTGTCATCTTTTCATTAATGTATCCAGCATCATTAACTGCCTTCCAGCACTGCTGTGGCTGCAGGGCATATCTGTAAAAGTCCTCCAAGATGAAGCAGAAAGAAAAATCTGTTTGGCAGCATTCTGAAAGCATCACTCATTTTGTGACTCCAATCTTTTAAGGACCGAGGAAGAAAGGGGTTTTGCTTGGTGGTGTCCTGATAGCATCACCTTCAAGAAATTGCCTTCATGTCATCTGAAGGCAATCACTTGAAGGTGATGCTATCAGGACACCACCAAGCAAAACCCCTACTTAGAAAACCCTAAAGACTCTACCAAAAGCTTCTAGAAACAATAGAATCATATAGAACAGTGGCAGGCTACAAAATTAACACACAAAAATCAATGGCCTTTCTATACACCAATAGTAATAAGGAAGAAATGGACATTAAGAAAACAACCCCATTCACAATAGTGCCACACAAACTCAAATATCTTGGAATCAACTTGACTAAAAATGTGAAGGACCTATACAAAGAAAAGTATAAAACTCTGTCCCAGGAAATAGGAGAGAATACGCAAAAATGGAAACATATACCCTGCTCATGGATTAGCAGGATTAACATCATCAAAATGGCAATACTACCCAAGGCATTATACAGATTTTTTTTTCAATTTTTTTATTTTAATCATAGTGATTTACATGCCATTCACAGTAATATTCCAGTTACATATAAACATTGAATCAGGGGAATTCCCATCACCAAGTTGTCCTCCCTCCACCTCCATTCCCATTCTGTCTCCCATATCCTCCACCCTCTCCCCGGGGTCTTCTAGATTGAGTGACTCCCTCTGTTTCTGGTTTATTACTTAGTGATCTTATATCTGATTGGGCTTGGTGTCTCCATTGATTTAATGTGATCCCTCTAAAGATACCCATGACATTCTTCAAGGAAGTGGATCAGGCACTTTTGCAATTTATTTGGAACAATAAACACCCTAGAATAGTGAAAGCAATCATTGGAAAAAAGAACATGGGAGGAATTACTTTCCCCAATTTTAAACTTTACTACAAAGCAATAGTTATCAAAACAGCATGGTATTGGAACATGGATGGACCCTCTGATCAGTGGACTAGGCTTGAATACTCAGAAAATGTCCCCCAGACATTTTGATAAGGGAGCAAGAAATCATAAATGGAGCAAAGAAAGCCTCTTCAACAAGTGGTGTTAGCACAACTGGCTAGTCACTTCAAAAAATTGAACTTAGACCCCCCAGCTAACATCATGTACGAAGATAAAATCCAAATGGATGAAAGACCTTGATCTCAGACCTGAAACTATAAAATACATAGAACAACACATAGGCAAAACACTCCAGGACATTGAGACTACAGGCATATTCAAGGAGGAAAATGCACTCTCCAAGCAGGTGAAAGCAGATACTAACAGATGGGAATATATTAAGCTGAGAAGCTTCTGCACCTCAAAGGAAATAGCGCCCAGGATACAAGAGCCACCCACTCAGTGGGAGAAATTATTTACCCAATACCTATCAGTTAAGGGGCTAATCTCCAAAATATACAAGGCACTGACAGAAATTTAGAAGAAAAAAACATCTAATCCCATCAAAAATTCGGAGAAGAAATGGACAGAAACTTTGACAAAGAAGAAATACAAACATCCAAAAGACACACGAAAAAATGCTCCACATCACTAATCATCAGGGAGATGCAAATCAAAACAACTATGAGGTACCACCTCACACCACAGAGAATGGCACACATCACAAAGAATGAGAACAAACAGTGTTGGTGGGGATGTGGAGAGAAAGGAACTCTTATCCACTGCTGGTGGAATGCCGTATAGTTCAACATTTATGGAAAGCAATATGGAGATTCCTCCAGAAACTGGAAATCGAGCTCCCATACGATCCAGCTATACCCCTCCTAGGAATATACCCTAGGAACACAAAAATGCAACACAAAAACCTCTTCCTTACATCTATATTCATTGCAGCACTATATACCATAGCAAGACTCTGGAAACAACCAAGATGCCCTTCAACAGACGAATGGCTAAAGAAACTGTGGTACATA
>PVKC010009200.1:0-27147 GCA_004027635.1 Crocidura indochinensis
TAAGGCAGGCACCTTACCTCCAGCGCCACCGCCCGGCCCCAGGGAGTTTACTCTTATATAGAGGGTGTACATTGACTGAAAGTGACAGCACACATATAATTAGATTGGGTTTTTGTTTTGTTTTGTTTGGGGGGCACACCTGACAGTGCTCACAGCTTCCTCCTGGCTCTGCATTTAGGGATCAGTCCTAGCAGTCTTCAGGGACCATCTGGTATACCAAGGAACAAATGCTTGTTGGCTGAATGCAAGACAAACATCCACAAGAGTTTTTTGAAGCCCTAGTTTGCTATGATTGCAATTGCAACCACAACAAAGTGCCAGTCAGACCAGGTGGCATGAACAACAGAAATGCTGCTTTGTGGTTCTGAAGGCTGGGTGATGAAGGGAAGGCTTGAAAAGTTAGCTTTTCCTGAACTTGTACAAGAACCTCTTTCTCCTTGGGTCTTCTAAAATTTCCCTCTATAGGTATCTGCTTATGTTTTCTCTTATAGTGGACATCTGACGTAGGAGACTAGGGTCCGCTCTCATGTCCCTATCTTAACTGTTTGTCTAAAGACTTGAACATTTCTAAATATGCTGGGTGCTTCAACATGATTTCAGAGTAGGGATAAAGGGTGCCATTTTGGACATAATTCCATGCTTTTAAAATAAATTTTGGAGCTGAAAGCAGCCTTAGGTGCTCCTGTTTTCCCGACTCCTTATTCTGTTCTGATCTGCACATTACCTGAGTTTGGTGAACTGTCACTTTGGTCTCACTTGCTTCACTTAGTGACATATGTCTAAAAAATTATGTTTTAAATTCCTTAATCTTGATGGCATACCTCTAAATGAAGTAAATCAGTCAAATGCTGTGTGTGGTTTTACTAATCTATGGAATCTAAGGAAAAAAGCCTCCATTAAAGTGGAGGCAGGGACAGATGTCCATGCAACATGGGCATGAAGAGGTACAAAAAACCCAAAGTTATATTATATGAAAATGATAAATCAAAGGGATATTCTGGGGATGACACTTGATAATGCCCTATTACATATTTGAAAGCTACTAAAAAAGTGGATTTTAAAAATTCTCAACACAAGAAAAAACATTTACAATTCTATAATTGTTATAATTATAACATTACATTGGCTACCTCTAACTAATCTGTTCTATGCCAAATATAGTTCAGTAAAGAAAAAATCGTAAATTTTTCTAGTGGAAAAGTTTCCTGACTTTTTATGAAAGACTATTTGAACATGGTAGTTAGAGTCCAGACTTACAATTTACTGGGCCCAAGAAATTCTGTTTCTTTATAGATAGAGAAGTGGTGGTGGTATTTTCTAGATCTGACACAATGTTAACAAGGGTGGTACTGATTCAGCATGATGCTTAATAAGACAGGAAATATCTATAAAAATGTGTACCACACTTAGTTATATACTGGATTTATTTACATGAATGTTCAGCATGCTTAATTTATTATGAAAATTATTTGTGGAGTCTTTTCTATCCTAACAATATCAAATACAGGAGCTTTTCTATTATAAGGGTTTCAGTGTTCCCCAAACTATCTCACTATCACCTATGTAGAAAAACACACATGAAGAGAAATAGGTTTTCTCAGAGTGCAAAGATGTGAGCACACTGATTAGAAAAGAGATATTTTATAATTTTTAGAAAGTAAGTCTTTAGGCTGCCTATTTTTAAATGAATATTTAATTACTTTTGAAAATATGTCAGATTCAATTTGACTTAATTTTTATGCTAATGATGCATTCATAGCTTTTTAGAACAGGTTTATAAAAAAGAAAAGGCAAGAACGAGATTATTTACTCTTTGGGAAAATTTTAGTATTACAGTGTTCAGTCACCATTTATGACTTGAGATCCTCTTTTATTTTTAAAGAGTATATGTTTAAACAATTGAAAAGATAAAAAGTCAAATTTAGTATCTTTTATTTATTTATTTTGATGTTTGGTTTTTGTTTTTTGGGCTACACCTGGTGATGCTCAGGAGTTATTCCTGACTATGCATTCGGAAATCACTCCTGGTTTGGGGCGAGGGACCATATGGGACACAGGCGAGATCGAACTCACGGTTTGTTCTAGGTCAGCTGCATGCTAGGCAAACGCCCTATTGCTGTGTCACCACTCCGGCCCCAATTTTAGTATCTTTTATTTTTTATTTTGCATGAGTTCAGAATTCTGCAGCTTGATTTGAGTTGACTTCTGAAATGGTGGATAAGTGGTATTTTCTGCTGCAGTGTTAATGCTGGGCACAGATTGATAAGTGGTGCTACATAAATGCAGACAGTCACTCTTGCAAAGTCTCTCTCAGTGACTGCTGACAGTCTGACCCCTTGCCTTTCATTATATGGAAGAATAACTCCCTCTACCCAAGGGCAGAAAATTATTCGCCATAGTTAATTATTATAAAACTAATCTACATATAACCTTAAGCACTATCTCTAAACCTTGACCAAAGAATAGTTTTGCTAATTTTTGGTCAGCTGGGTTCCTAAAAAGAAAAGATAGTATATATTATACTATATATAATATATATAATTCAGTTTTATTCAAGCTAATGCTTTATTATTTCTTCTGTTTTTTATGATAGAATATGTTAATTTATTTCTATAATCTTATTTGGTTGAATAAAAATTTCTTGACTAAGCCTATGTTCATATATTAATTTTTTGCAAATTTTACTCATGAATTTATTCAAGGATAGTAATCTTTGTGAAGGGTCAATATACAAAGAAATATTTCTTTTAAAATAATTTTTCTGTACTGATTACAAAAATATTAATGTAACCTTTAAATGAATAACCTGGCATAAATAGATTGCTCAATAACTCTTTTATAGTGAAAGGTTCTATTTCAGCTCTTTTTTGCAAGTGTAGATGTTAGCTCAATTTTATATGATCCTGTGCATTTGGAGATGCTTATGTATTTCATGTTTTATTGACATGGTTGTTCAGAATTGTTCCTTCATGGAGTTCTTTACTACATTTTTGTCAGCAAGTTAGAATGTACACATAACATTAGGTAATGACATAGGGAATTTATTTTGAAGACATAAACAAGAAATCTGACATTTAATCTCTTGTATGTTAAGAAATGTTGGTGTAATTTCTGACTCTGACCAGTCATTGTTTTGTAGTTTAAGTGCTGTGGAGTAGTGTACTTTACAGACTGGCTGGAAATGACAGAGATGGACTGGCCTCCAGATTCCTGCTGTGTAAGGGAATTCCCAGGATGTTCCAAACAGGCCCACCAGGAAGACCTCAGTGATCTTTATCAAGAGGTAAGGTATTTTCATGTCACTATGGATTAAACTTTGTTTTCTTTTCCTTTCTTTCCTTTTCTTTTCCTTCTTATCTCTTTCCCTATTTTTATTTTACTTTCCCTTTTTCTCTTTTTCCTTTATAGCAGTGCCAGATCTTGAGCTCAGGGCCTGCTTATTCAAGCATTCTGCTGCTGAGCCGCACAACCAACCTGGTCCCTGGCTACATGTTTTTTATAATGATTTTTAAATAAAGAACTGGCAACAAGTCAATGAAATTTCTTTCCTTCCTAAAATATAAAGTTCTCGTCCCAGCCCCCAATATTTAGAGAAACAGGATAAAGTTAACTATCTGGATACTAATCACATTCTAACAGAGGAAATTAGGAAAGACTAGTTTTTTCAGAACTAACTATATTTAACTTTTCTAGAAACAAGTTCTGTTTCCACTTCCTGGGTGTTCCTTGAAAATAGATATTTGCAGATTGTGTAGCTAACTTGACATTCAACAACAGTGGCTTTGAAATTCCTGAACAGAATATGTATTTTAGGGATTTTAAATCACTAAACCATGGGTAGGGGGAAAATACACTCTCCAGATTAAAGGTTATTATCTACTTTCAGTTCCCCCTGCTGGCTAATGATTAGTGAGTGATTTTTAGTTCTTGCTGATTTATAGAGTTCAGTGTTTGCCGGGATTTTAGTCAGTAGTCATCTGCCCACTAAACTTGCACATTTGTGTTTACTGAGATTACTTTTCAGAATGATTAGTATTTCTTATTCATCATTTCATGTTCCTTTATGATGTTGGCTTTCAGACATTGTTATTATAAAGTATATTATTTTCAAATTGAAATCAGCTGCATGAAGCTACTTAAATTTAAATCATTTAAAATAAATTAAGAAAAATCTCAGTTGTTCACATATGTTTTTCTTTTTATCATATGAATCTTATCTGTCTTTAGTATTTGACTTTGAGGAAGAAGAGAACAAGTGCTATTATAAATTGAACAAGGAATGATTGGTGCCGTCGGGTTGATTGCCACGTGATTATGCTACAGTTTTTTTCTCTGTGAAAGTTAAATATTGGTAGATGTTATAATAGAAATGGTCAAACAACAGCAAAAGTTCTGATGCTTCATAAAGTAGAAAATGGTGCTTCATATTTATCAGAGAAAAGCATTTACAGACATAATTGTGGATTCAAAATTATTAGAACAGAACTCCAGGGTGAGTTTTTGTGGTTGGTTGTTTCTGTACTTGTTTTTGGTACCTGGAATCAAACCCAGAATTTCATGGGACATGCTCTCTGCTGCTGAGTCTTCCTTGATCCAAAAATATTACTCGTTTTTTCATATATATAAGGCATACGATTTCAGTATTGAGATATAAGTATAGTCTTAAATTGAACATGCCATTTTTATCCTTTTAAACATGTCATCTTTCTAAGTGTAGTCTTAGTCTGTTTGATAGTTTTTAGAAGCTGCAAATCATAAGACTTGTTGGCCTACAATGCAGTAGTGAAATAATGTTTACCTTCTATAATGATTAAAACTAATGACAAAATGAGTAGCAATATTGATAATGAAAAAGAATAGACCATAAATCATTTACTAGGTCTTTCTAAAAATTTAAATATGGACAAGTCATTTCAGTTTTACATTATTTGATTGAAAACTGCACAAGAAATTACAAGCTATTCTTATAAAATGCAATTCAGTTTTTTTGAGTTTATCTTAGATTAATCCCACCCTCAGTATTAATAATGAGATGCTCTAATTTCATAATGTCTGCAGTTGCTATGCCATGAATTTTTATAGAAAATAGTTATATATCATGCTTGTGGAAATTGATGGCTAAAATGACTTTTAAAAAGAGTTATTTTCCTCAAAAGAATTCCAGTGAAAAGCTGAAATTTTTATTTACAATTGGAAGATTTTTCTCTGGAGAGAAAGCAGAGTTTGAGGAGTCTGAGTGTTTTTGTGTTTTACAATAGATGCTAATACTGGTAATGATGTAACATGTTATATGAATAAATGTCTTATGAAAGTGGATCATTTAGTGACTTTGTAGAACAAGTACAAATAAATCTGTTATTAAAATATAAATTAGACTTATTTCTACTTTGCCTAAAAAAGGTTTTTTTCAAATGACTGTGTATTAAGCTATCAGCCATAAGGAAAATTAGTGTCTAGAATGTGGAACAAATGAGGGATAGTTGTAGTTATTTGGGTTGATTGTGCTGAAACAGCACACACTAAGGGGAGAGATTTTAGATGTCTTCAAATATTTCAGAGTTCATCATTCAAACAGGAACTAGACTTACTCATTGTTACTCCGAGGGGCAGAAGTTACAGGAAGGAAATTTTGAATCAATAGAAGGAAGACCTTGCTCATCAAAATCCGTCCAGTTGTGAAACAGGTTTTCTTGTTAAATAGTGAGTGCCTCATCACTAAAAATATTAAAGTCAAGGTCAGAGAACTGTATCTTTAGTGGGTAGAATAGGTTTTTAAATTAAGAGTAAATCTGGACTAGATGAACTTCAAGGTCCTTTTTATCTTTCATATTCTGTATGCTCAGAGATAAGAACTGGCTTTCTTCCTGCAATCTTTCTTCAGTATTCTGAAATCAAGGAAATAAATCATTTTCAACCATCTGGTGACCTGCCTGGTCCCTGACCCAATAATATTTTGTGACACGTTTTAAAACTTGTGAAAAATGACAGAGCAGAAATGTAGCAACACTTGCACATTTGAAAAACATTCCCCTCAGAGGTGTTTTTGGGTTTGGCACACAGCTTCTAAAATATTTGTAATATACTAACAGTTTTCTTACATTAGGACTTATTTATAATCACAGACAAAAATATCTCTACCAATAGGTTGATACCTAGTGTGGTCTAGGTACTGTTGTGAAGTGCTGAGGATAGAGAGATAGTATTGAAGAAAAAAAAACTCTTTCTCCTTATATAATTTAAATTCTATTTTGGGATGTTGGCATATCCAGGGTGAAAAGCAACAAAAAAATATTTAGGTGGTGTTAGCACTTTGAAGATTATGAATAGAATGATTTACTGAAGCTTAACTTTATTTGGAAGGAAGCTACTAAAATAGGATTGTTAGGAATAGACTTCAGAGGTATCATCTGAACTGAGAACGCTAGATGAGAGTGATCCAACCTTGCAGAGATCTGATGAAAGATATTTTGGTCCTAAGGAACTGGTTATGCAAAGCATCCCCATCCACCAGTCCCAGGAAGACTGTCGCACTTACGTTGCAGACAGTTGTAGACAGATTGTTCCTTTTAACCAGACTAAGTACTCATGACTAAGTACTTGGCCTCTGAGTTTAAGTTGGCCAAAGATGGGCTTAGGTGCATCCTTATCCCATCTTTTGATTTTTTCCATCCTATCAATTACTAGTAAAATTCCAAAAAACAAATAGTCTTTGTAGAGCCTATATTTTTTATTTTGATTATTATTATTTTTTTTTTTGCTGCTGCTAGAGATCCAACCTAGGGTATTACACAAGCAAGGCAAGTACTTTATCACTGAGCTACATTCCCAGCTAGTCTTTGTACAGTTGGGATTCTCTATCTTTTGTTTATGGATTTTGTTCTTGAGGGAACACTCAAAGGAAAGGCTTATTACTGAGATTGCTTTTGATATTATATTGGTCCATGGTTTCTATCAACATTATTGGACTTCCATACCTAAAGGTCCATACCCACAGAGTAAATTAGGATTGCTTGCTACATTGGATGGAAGATGAAGCATAAACATCTCCTTAAATGGGCTGAAATGATATTTTCCACTCTTGTATATCAATTCAAGAAAGATAGGTGAACTAATTTTTTGTTTTTTGTTTTTTGGGCCACACCTGTTTGATGCTCAGGGATTACTCCTGGCTAAGTGCTCAGAATTTGCCTCTGGCTTGGGGGGACCATATGGGACGCCAGGGGATCGAACCATGGTCCTTCCTTGCAAGGAAGCGCTTGCAAGACTTACCTTAACTCTAGCGCCACCTCACCGGCCCCAAACTGATTTCTAAGTAACAGAAAATATTTAGGAAGACGTGTAATAGATTTGTGTAGATAGAAACATTGTGTGCATGTGGAGACTACGAGACATGACTTGTGAGTTGGACTTTCAGGATAAGAATCTTGGTGATGATAAAATGAGTATAGAAAGATCTCTTTTGCTCATGTAATGTAAAATGCATTTATAGGGATGTATCTCAAGGTTAAAGTTGGGAGCAGTTCTTGGTAAACCAAGTGGAATGGGTTACTTGAGTATTTTATTATCTTAGTTGTGTCTTGCATTCTCTGTGAGAGTAAGAGAATCGCTGTTAGATTGGGGGTCTTCCGCTGCCCATCTTTTTCTTATCTGCTATTCTTGGCAAGTGGCATTTGATTTGATATATATAATCATATATACATATATATACACACACACATATATATATATAATACTCAGTACTGTATTGTCCTTCAAGCAACATAACAGAAGTAGCATGTAGCCTCAAAACGATATTAATAATAACAATATTATTATCATTTGAAAGATGAGTCAATGGTATATATGTTTGTTTTGACTAGTAGATACTATTTTACTTCATACTTTTTCTACATGATTATAAAATCATATATATCTTTTTCAGCACTTATGAGCCATAAGGACTTAAGGTCCATAACAGGACAGCATGCTTAGGTAAAAAGGACTTGGTAGGCAAGAGGTTTAGCCCTTTAACAAGTTATAGGGCTATAGTTATGGTCATAGCAGTTTTCTTTCTGGTGAGCTTGGATAGAAAGTATTTAATGTTATTTAAAATTGTTATTCAAAAGATAAGAGTTGATGCAAGAAATACAAGTAGATTGAGAGAACTAGACAACTCATGTTTCTCATTAAAACAGTTTGTCTATTTAGTTACAGGAAACTTGGTTTTTTTTTTTTTTGTTTTTTGTTTTTTTGGGTCATACCCAGTAGCGGTTACTCCTGGCTCAGTGGTTACTCCTGGCAGGCTCGGGGGATCATATAAGGTGCCAAGACTCAAACCACCTCCTGCATGCAAGGCAAATGACCTACCTCCATGTTATCTCCAGCCCCACAGAAAAAAGAGAAAAAAGAGAACATTAAAATGCATATTTTGGGGGCCAGGCGGTGGCGCTGGAGGTAAGGTGCCTGCCTTGCCTGCGCTAACCTAGGACGGACCACAGTTCGATCCCCCGGTTCCCCATATGGTCCCCCGTGCCTGCCAGGAGCAACTTCTGAGCGAATAGCAAGGAGTAACCCCTGAGCGTCACTGGGTGTGGCCCAAAAACAAACAAAATAAATGCATATTTTGGAAGCAAGGGTTAAAGACTGATGGGTTCCAGGGTAATCAATAAATTCACTCCTAGACTGATCTAGGAACTGACTTTATGACTTCACTTTATGATATTTAGGGAAAAAATAAGGGAACATTTTCAGCTCTACACATTTTCTTTTTTTTCTTATTTTCTTTTGGTTTTGAGACCTCACCCGGTGATGCTCCAGGGTTACTCCTGGCTATGTGCTCAGAAATTGCTCCTGGCATGGGTACCATATGGGATGCCAGAGGATCAAACTGTGTCCGTCCTAGGCTAGTGCGCACAAGGTAGACGCTTTACGCCCTGTGCCACTGCTCCAGCCTCAACTCTGTTCATTTTCAACAATCCTTGTCTTGCAAGGTTTCTGGTTTCTAATACTAAATAAATTGAATAAATAATTTTTTTTTGTATTTGGGTCACACCCAGCGGTGCTCAGGGGTTGCACCTGGCTATCTGCTCAGAAATAGTTCTTGGCAGGCACGGGGGACCATAAGGGACGCCGGGATTTGAACCAGCCACCTTTGGTTCTGGGACGGCTGCTTGCAAGGCAAGCGCCACTGTGCTATCTCTTGAATAAAGAATAAAGAAATTTTCAATACAAAATAAGGTGGTCCCGAATAAAGAAATTTTCAATACAAAATAAACTTCAAATAAATTGCCACCCAAAGTAATCCAAATTAAGGGATTATTCATTCCAATCTTCCAGATAAAGTATGTCATGTTCTGTGCAGATAGATGTTGTCATGAGCTCTAAAAGTGTTTTTTGAGCAAAAATGCCTTGGTGCAAACCCAGATCTGGAAAGAATACAGTACAGCTGGAGCCCAGGTTTGAGGAAGGTCATGTTGAAAGAGCTGGCTGGGGCAGGCAAAAATCTATGACTTTCCCTCTGTGTCTAACTCATGCAAATATTTGATTCAGAAGTATGTGAGATGATGCCAGGAAAAAGGCAAGCATGTTCACACACTTTAGGCAATATTATGAAATGAAGGCTAGAACAGAGAAGTAGCAGGATTCTGTTTTATTAATAATGAAACTTCACGCTTAGATAAACACAAAGAGATAGTAAACAGTAGGCGACTTTCAGGCTTAATAGTTATTTGCATGAAATATCCCCAAGAAGTTTGAGTCCAGGGTTATTTTTTTTTTAATATAAACTCAATGACACCTTCTCCTGCCTCTGCTGACTTCATTATCTCTTCAGTAACTTGCTGGCAGGTTCAGGTTGCCTTTGACTTGGGGTGATAGCTGTTTTATCATTCAGAGCCCTGCAGAACTAGTTTGGACTTGATGGGGGAAAATCCTTTTTATCTTAGACTTTACTTGATCTAATCAGACCTTGAACTATTCTTCCAGTTTTGCTTCAGGGATCCAAGTACATTCTTTGCTTTCACCCTCTTTATTGACATAGCTCAATTGTGAGTTTCCTGTTACCTATTCAGTATTCAAAAACTTTTGTTCTCTGGTTTTATTAGTGAAGATTTGCAAATTTGGCCATTAAGTTTTACTGATAGGAAAGAGTTGTGAGATATTTGACTTTAAACAATATTCACAAAGTAACAATTGTAGATGTGTGCTTAAAAAGACTTTATATTTGCATGACAGAGAATGAATAAGGTGGCAATGAAATCAGGTAACAAACAATTGCAATTCATTCTAGTTAATATAAAAGATGGAATTCATCATAGAGGGACTAGGGAATGAATAGAGAAGAAGATAAAGAGAAGAATTAACAGCATTAACCATGGAGTGAATGACAGGAAAGTTTTAAGAACACTTAACTCTACCCTTGAGAGAAGCTACTTATTGAGGATAGAAGCTGGGGCTTTATTCTTCTAATTTTTACTATAACACTGTGATGTACCAAATTGTTCATAATTAGTTATTTCTGGCATTAAATGTTTAAACACCAATCTCACCACCAGTGTGACCTTCCCTTTAGGAAAGAAGTTGATTTAATTAATTCCATTTTAGAAATGCTGGATTTAAGATTCTGTCTGGTACTCTTTGTGCAGAGATGTAGTAGAAAATATGAAGCTCAGAAGAACAAATTAGTCTGGAGATAAGGATCATATGTATAATTATTATTCATGTGCTAACAAAATACAATCACTTCAATAAGGTAGAAGTATATTTCTCTCATAAATTCTTCATCTAGATTAACTATCAGACATCATTGCTACACAATTTCGCCCAGAGATCCACAATGGCGAGATACTTCAGCTTTTTTTTTTTTTTCTTATAAATTACCCCTATTCTTTTTCCAGTTTAAGTTACTGAAGAGGAGGGAGTAGGGTGGAGACAGAGCCCACTAGTAGCACTTCTGCTTATGCTCCGATGATGAGCACTCATAAGACTGCTTTTAGCTGCAAGGAAGGCCATAAATGTCTCTCGCTAGGAAGTTGTATTCCAATACGTAAAACTATTTATCAGTATGATATCTGTGACTGGTGGCATTATGCTAAGGCTTCATAAATGTTGGGGTATATTAGGCAGTGAAGTCATGGAATGAAATGAGACCACCCAAAGATCTGATACAATATTTAAACTAATGACCCGAGTTGGGGGTGACAACACTCACAGACAGAAGGAAAGGCACCTAATTATATACACCAGAAGCAGAAAGTTACTATCCTGGATGTGAAGGAAGGAGCCATTTA
This sequence comes from Crocidura indochinensis, assembly GCA_004027635.1. Classification (NCBI taxonomy): domain Eukaryota; kingdom Metazoa; phylum Chordata; class Mammalia; order Eulipotyphla; family Soricidae; genus Crocidura; species Crocidura indochinensis. The sequence goes on from PVKC010009200.1 coordinate 11,268, forward strand.
TGGGAATGTGTTTTCCTTTGAAAAAAAAAAAGTGATATTCAAAGATTAAAACTTAACTAATACTAAATCCAAACTTTGATTCATTATTTACTAATCAGGTGACACAATTTATTTTTCTCATCTGTAAAATTAAAGTGTCCAGGTTACTCCTCTCAGGGTTGTTTGGAGAGTAAATTTTCTTCTTAAAATTGTTTTTAAAAAGTTCTTATTTGCTGTATATAAACTACAGAGCTGAGTTTTATTAAATTAAAATTTTTAATTAAAATTAATTAGGAATGAGAAGTGCATATTGGATTTTTCTAAAAGAATTTTATATATGCTGAATGAAGTCAATTTGAATAAAAGGGAAAGCTACACAGTAACAGAAATACATGTGGGACTTAAAGTTACACAGCAAGGTGGCAACAAATTGCCAAAGGCTATAGAATAACTGAATAGAAAAACTGATTCACATCATTGCGTTGAGGAAACAGTTTGAGAGGAAGAATTGGGGTCCTTGGGCAAAGGAAGTGGGTATACTTGTAAACTGTATGGTATTGGAATTATGTTCATGAGAAATCATCATTAACTGTATTTTAAGGCATAGAATCTCAAAAATAAGTAAAATGGATTAGAATGTATATAGTTCTATGAATAAACATTTTGCTTATATTACTTTACGTAAGTCCCAAAATAATTTGATAAATATATAGTATGAGTATCTACTTCCTCGATGAGAAAGAGGACAGTTATCTAGCTGATATTATAGATACCCTAATATTATATTAAGATATTATAATATTAAGTTATCTAGTTGATATTAGAGAGCTAAAAAGTATTTGCCCTCAAGTCTGTTTGATCCCAAAATCCATATTTCTAGACTCATGATAAAGAAAAACATGAGTATTGAAGTTTTTTTCAGTTCTAAATTTCAGTTCCCTTATGCAATAAAAATACCTACATCATTATACCATTGTCAACACAAATCAAGCCACTTTATGGAAAATTCGTAGCCAACTACGTGGCTCATAATAAATGCAAGCCTTCTATTCATTGTGATGGATAATAAAGGCATTTCTTAAAATAAATAGGAAAACATTAATCTATGATTACAGTTGTTTACTAGCTTTCCTAGTAATGACAGGAATGAATACAGTGTGTGTGTGTTTGTGTGTGTGTGTGTGTGTGTGTGTGTGTATGTGTATGTGTCTGCTCACATGCAAAAAAGCTGACAGTAGCACTTCAGATCAGGATATTAGAAGTCTTTTGAAATTCATCACTTAACTTGTTTTTTACATTCTCATGTCTTAGACAGTTTCTTAGGCATTTTGCATTGTAGGCAAATAGGTAGTTGGTAGAAGTGCCTAAGGAGAAAGTGTTTGAAGGAGCAGTTTGTAAATGTTCAGCTTAGCCAACCAGAAAATGCCTGTTGCTGGAACTGCCATTAACTAAGAAGAGTAAAACCTTCTGAGCTTTCAGATTTGATTTTCTTTATAGCCATGCTTTTTTCATAAAAACAAACAATATTAAGTAGGTACAATCTTAGATTAGATAATTCTTCATGTCTACTGAGGAATAGGAAGCTCCGATGAGGATTGAAGGCTTACTGTTATTTTGAAATTAAGTCTATTTCTAGACTGTTTCCTATGTGTGGATTTAGTTGACCTTACTCTTAAAATTTGACCTTACTCTTAAAATAACAGACAGTCCTGCAGTGAATTTTATTACTTGCTGTTTAAAAAAAAATTTTTAAGAAAGTGCTTATTTCCCTGCAGAGTTTATGATTATCAGTGGGAACTTTGGGTCTAACCTGTTAAAAGCTCATGAACTCATAATCTGCCATCATTTAGTTTTTCAATTTTAGAAGAAATAGAAATGAAGATTATATGTTTGTACCTAATAATTAACACAGTGATTTCAAACTTAAGAGTCATGCATATTGTCAAAAATCAATTATAAAATATCAATAGTGGCATGTATTGGCTTCTAAATTGTATTTATACTTTATCTTCATAAACCTATTAGAATTTGGCCTAATTTTTTGATGTTGCCTGTGAATATTGAGTACTGAAAAGCCATGGGTGTTCATCTAATTTTAGAAACTCATTTTAGAGATAGATCAGAGAATTATTTCAAGTGTATAATTTCCTCAAGTGAAATGAGGCATCCTGACATGCCTTCAAATAGATTCTAAGAAATGTAAGGATTAGTGATTTTTCTCTAATAAAAAGATAGTGTTATTATTTACAGTTAATAACTGTCCTGAATTTTCATACTGCAATAAATATAGTAGGCTAGCCAATATGTCTTGTTTATACCTTTGAACTCTGCAATTATTAGGTAGGACTAACATTTTACTTAAAATGAAAATATTTTTAAAATAAATCAACTCAGTATTTTACTTTACAAAAGCAAGTAAGTACATAAATTATTGCTTCTTCTGAATAAAACACTTTACATGAAATGAAATGCAGTTTTGAACTGTCACATTTCTGTTTCTTTTACTCACTCAACAGAAATGTTTGTTTATGGGACCAGAGCGATGCCTAGTGGGTAGGGTGTTTGTCTTGCATGTGGCCAATCTGGGTTCAATCCCTGCCATCCCATATGGCCCCCTGCACCTGCCAGGAGTAATTTCTGAGCAGAGAGCAAAAAAGCCTGTGTGCTGCAGTATATGGCCCCAAAACTAAAATAAGTAAAAAAGAAATGTTTGTTTATGTATGAGTAGTACACTAGATAGCATAGAAACACATCAGTATATTTTTCTTAGTGTCCTACTTTTCAACAAAAGTGTTCATATTTGCATGGAAATGTGTAAACCTTATTATTTGTATTTATTTGGTTCAAAAATAAGCCTTTTGATGTGTATTCTAACTGAATTCCCTTCACAAGGAAGACACAGGATGGAATATAAATTCTAGAGCTGTTGCAACGAATGTAGAAAGCAACTATGGGAGAAAATGATCACATACAAAGAACCTGGGGAATGTTGTTTTTTAAGAAGAGGAATCTTGGGAACAGAGCGGTGGCACAAATGGTAGGGCGTTTGCCTTGCACACAGTTGACTTTGGACGGACCTCGGTCCCACCTGGTCCTCCAAGCCAGGAGCAATTTCTGCGCGCATAGCCAGGAATAACCCCTGAGCATTACTGGATGTAGCCCAAAAAACAAACTAAAAGAATGGAGAGGAATCTTCTTTCAAAAACCAAATTCTTTAATCATAATTGTGTAAATGATTCACTGATATTCAGCATTATCCTAATATGCTACATGTGTCTACATTTACTTTTGTTTTACTAATGACATATTAAGTGGTGTGCCATACTAGATATTTGTACTTTAATTGTTATTTCCAGTATCATTTTTCTTAAAGAATGATAATAATAAAATAGAAATAGGACCAAAAAATAAGACTAAGGAAAAAGTAAGTAGACATGCTGTACCAGGAAGACAGGGTTGCAGTTAAATGTCAGATTTGCCTTTGAAATTTCTCTCAGCTCATGTGAAAAGTAAACATAATCATCTGCATCATTTTTAATGTTGGAATTCAAATATTATATCACTTCAAAGGGAGCAAAATTTTGAAGATTTTTAATAGTGGATTTTTTATTCAATGCACTTAATTATCAAGGAAAACGGCATTTTTCTTTTTTTTTGAGGAGGAGGAGGAATCCCAAATTATTTTAGGATTGCCCCCACCTGGTGATTCTTAGCTAAACAAGGGCAATTCAAGAGACTGAATTCAAGGGACTAAAGAAGTGTGCTACCTGGGTCTTTTGGTGCTGAAAGTTAAGCAGAAGGTCTGAGTAGCTGTTACAGTCTTCCAAGGCCACTCCTGCATTGTGGGTCTCCAAGGATCTTTCAGAGACCTTCTTAAAAGAAGGGGATAAACAAACTCCGATGACAGGCTTAATCTTTAAAGTATGGTTTTGTTTGAGGAGTTAGATATGCATTTTATAAATTAAATGATGAATTGCTAGGTGCTAGTACTGACACCTAGTTAAATTATTTTCAGTGGTCTAAACTGTGGAACCTTTGCTTTGAATAAAATACTGATGCCATTCCCAACAAGGAAATGAGCTCAGGGTCCTGGGAGATCTATTCTGGACAGTGTCATTTCAGCATGTTCCAGTGTTCTTTTCTGTGGGGGTAGGGATAGAGAAGTTTACCCTAAGATCCAGATGTATTCAAGAATCATAGACAGCTTTAACATTAAATTGTCAGGATGATGATAGAATATAGTTGGAAAAGTTAAAGAAATTAGGACTGTTGAAGATGAAATAGCAACATCATCAATAAGAAGCAGGTTCCAACTAAGAAACACTTGTTGTTCAGTGTGTTTTTCAGAGTGGATGTGGCTCTAGTGAGACAGGAAGCACTTTTTGTTTTTGTTTTTGTTTTTGGGTCACACCCGGCAGCACTCAGGGGTTATGCCTGGCTCTATGCTCAGAAATCGCCCCTGGCAGGCACAGGGGACCACATGGGATGCCCGGATTCGAACCACTGTCCTTCTGCATGAAAGGCAAATGCCTTACCTCCATGCTATCTCTCCAGCCCCAAGAAGCACTTCTAATAAGCATTTTCTCTGATGACTCCTTTTTCCTATGATCCACACTTCCTGTTTGTTTTGTTTTGTTTTGTTTTATTTTGTTTTGTTTGTCTGCTTGTCTTGTCATTGACTCTGAACAAATTTTATATAAGATGACTGCTATGTAAATGAGCTTATCTACTCTCTTCACAGTTCTTTAGTAGCTGTTTATTGGTAGTTATTTGTATTTTATAAACTGATTCTATGAAATGTGTTGATTTTCTTTCACATGTAACTACTTAAGACTCACTCTATTTAGTGTTTTAAATCAAGAATGAAGAATTTTTCTTTGAGGCCTAGAAACAATGTCTCCTAGCCTTTTTACAAGGGTGTGCTGAGCCTGGGATTAGCCAAAGGAGAGATCTTAGGTCTTCCCTGAGCATGTTCACAACTCAACGCACATCTCAATCTGCTTCAAGGCTGAATATTTCTAGATTTCCAAAATATATCAGCTTTGCCAGCCTCTTCATAGACTTTGCATTTTCAGGCTTTTCACTGCAAGTTTTTTGACTAGCCCTTTGTGTATAGTGGTAATCCACAGCCTCAGGCAGCCTCTGTGCTAGTTGTCTGGCACCCCTTTTGACAAACAACCCCAGGAAAAAAAGGGGTGTTCTTTTTTTTTAACTTCAGGGTTGGTCTAATAAAGACAGCTTTATAAGTGATGTCTTCCAGGGTATCAACTTGTAAGACAAATAATGACAGTTCTTGAGAATAGGGCTTTGAATGCTCTCCAATTCTAATAATTTCTTCCTGGTGCTTTCCAGGCAGACCTCTGGCTTGTTGAATTTCAAGACCTGAAAGGGAAGGGGATGCATTTGGTATTCTGAGAATGGTAATAAGGAAAATTAAAATGCCACAGAACTTGCTGTTCTTATGGATATTCAGACGAGTTATTTGAATAAGTTTTCTTCAGATAGCTATAATCTTTGGTTTATTTCTAGAATTATAAGAGAAATATGCTGATATTTTGATAAGTTTTTCCATGGGTTTTATGAAGAAAGATTCTTCAGAGATTTTTTTTTCCTGTGCGCGTGGGGTTGATGCCACCCAAGAAATGCTTTAAATCACACTTTAAATACAAAAGTTTAACTCATTAATTACCAAGGAATTTTTCTCGAGAACATTCCATGTTCACTTACATAAAACATTTACAAATCACACTACATGATTCAGTTTACAATGCCTTTTTTAAAAGAAATGTGATAGTTTAAAATAAATTGAAATATTTTCATTAATGTCAAAATCTGAAATAAAGTAGAATGTAATTTAGTTATCAGTATCTACTTCGTTTTATTTTTAGACTGGAAAATATTGTAATTTGTGCAGTTATTTTTAGCTGAAAATAAGATAGTCTAGAGGGTAGGAGAGTAGGGTGCCACTGGAAAAAGCTCTAGAGATAAAACTTAAGCCCTCAAAACTACAGAAAATGTAGTTCATCAATATCAGACTAGAGAGTTGAATTCAGAATTTTAGTTTTATTATATCCTCTCTTTTTTCTTCATTTTCATTTTAATTATATTTTCATTTCTTTTTTAAATAATATCTTTATTTTAATACCATGATTAAAAACATGATCGTAGTTGGGTTTCAGTCATAAAAAGAACACCTCCCTTCAACAGTTGCAACATTCCCATCAGCAATACTCCCATCTCACATCTCATTCCCCACCCCTCACCCCCCCAACTCCAGTGACTGTATACCACAGGCTTTCTACTTCCCTCACTCATTGACTTTGTTATGATAGTTGTCAGTGTAGCTATTTCTCTGACAGCACTCACCACTCTTCGTGGTGAGCTTCATATCATGAGCCAGTCCTTCTGCACTCATCTCTGGAATTATATCAATAATATCTTTTATTTTTCTTAAATAAATAGATGAGTGAGACTATTCTGTGTGTGTGTCTCTCTCCCTCTGACTTATTTCACTCAACATGGGGAGATGAAATGAACAATTTCTCAAAGAAGAAATACACATGGCCAAAAGGCACAAGAAAAAAATGTTCTACATCACTAATCATCAGGGAGATGCAAATCAAAACAAAAATAAGGTACCATTTTATGCCACAAAGACTGGCACACATCAAAAGAACAAGAACAGGGGCTGGAGCAATAGCATAGTGGTAGGCGTTTGCCTTTCATGCAGTTGATCCAGGGCAGACCTCAGTTCGGTCCTCAAAGTCCTATATGGCCCGCCAAGCCAGGAAGGATTTCTGAGCTCATAGTCAGGAGTAACATATGAGCGTCAATTAGTGTGGCCCAACCCCCGCCCCCCCCAAAGAACAAGAATAATCAGTGCTGGAGAGGATGTGAGGAGAAAGGAACTCTCATTCACTGTTGGTGAGAATGCCATCTAGTCCAGTTCTTATGGAAAATAATATGGAGATTCCTTAAAAACCTGAAATTGAGTTCCCATATGATCCATCTATACGACCGCTAGGGATATACCCTAGGAATACAAAACCGCAATACAAAAATTCCTTCGTCACACCTATATTCATTGCAGCACTATTTACAATAGCCAGATTTTGAAAACAGTGAAGATGTTTTTCAACAGATGAATGGTTAAAGAAACTGTGGTACATATACGTGATGGAATATTATGCAGCCATCACGAGAGATGAAGTCATGAAATTTTCTTTGTTTTTTCTTATGGTGCTATATCCAGCAGTGCTGGAGGTCACCAGGGCCACAATAGCTAGTGTTTGGCACCCAACCCATGCTGAGCATTAAAATAAAACCATGCGCATGCTAAAAGCATGATTTCTAGTATTGAACCAAGCCTTCCCTGTCTGCTTTATTCTATACCGTGTCATTTGAGAATACCTGTTAAAATTGCACAGATACATTTAAGTAATGGGCACTGAGTCGAACTCTTATGAAGTGTAGGAATTTTGATGAGTTTTGGCATCATATTTTTGTTTCTATAATTGTCTCCATAGTATTTATTCTTTTTCCACAGAAAGAGCGTGTGCATACAGCATTCTCATGTGCATACCATTGTGTATTTGTTAAATAGACAAGATGGCCAGAAAAATGACCTGATTAGGGCAAAGCTAAGTTCTCTGAAATTATGATTATTTGAATTATATCTTGGTTCTTTTTTATGTTAATCTACTTTACGTGTTGAGGAAATGTTGAGTAGTATAGGAATTAAGTAACATATCTTGTATGCTGTCAACACTGATTCAATCCTCGGTACCACAGTCTTACAAACCTTACTGGGTGCAGCCCTAGATTTTTCCACCAACATCTCAGCGCTAGAACAGAATCACGTTCTCACTTCCTTCCATTTAATCCCTTACCTGGTTAACCAAGAAGGGGTTCCAGACCTCCTTAGTACTTATATGGAGACTCCACCCTACTCCCAAAAAAGATATATTAAATGTATCAGTAATTGTTTGATACGACTTTAACAAATGCCTTGAGAATAATGCCTTTGTGTGTACAATCACTGTCCATTTTCTTTGGAAACCTAAGAATTATGTGCTATTTACTCTCCCCTACAAAAAAAAAATAACCCACATTAACAACTAGCCTAGTATCCCTGCTTTCCTAGATTTAATTCTGTATGGAATCTGGATAAGACAACATAAGTATTTTCATTTTATTTTTATTAACTAGATACCGGTAGGGAAAGCAGTGAATCACGTTACCCCAAACTCTTGAGTAAATGCCTTGAAGATTCAGTTTCCTGTAGAGAGATAAGTTTCCTTGAATCTCTTGCATTTCTGCATGTCTTACAAGCAAAGGCTCTAACTACCTTAATTCTGGACTGCATAGAGTTGTTTGTGCAGAACTGAGCCTTGAAAATAGAGATAGTGTCTCCTCAGGAGAAAAGGGCAGGTTTGTTTACTGTCTGGGAGGTAGAGATAATGTCTCTGCAGTGCAAAGGATAGGTATGCTTTCTGCCCATTATAAGATTACGTTTCCTTATGCTCACTTAATATTCCTCTCTCATAATCAACCCACTGTGTGACCATATTGTCTGGCCTTCTTCAAGTTGCTCTTGGGACTTGAGGAACTGACATACACTCTGGTTACTCTTTTTGTTGTAAATAATAAAGTCCTTTCGTTTCTGTCTTCTTCTAAAATCTATGAAATTCTGGCAAGATATTTTTTTGTTTCCCAGTAGAGAAAAATCTCAAAACATTTCACTCATTTAAAATGTGTTAGACTCACATAATTATTTCCTAGATTTTCACCTCAATTTAAAATCAATTTTCTTTTAGAAGAGAGAATTACTGTTGCTTTGCTGTGAATTCACTAAAGACATGGCAAATAGCCATACACTTTGGTTTTGTTATTTGCTTTCTACTTCTTTTCTTTCTCCTTCCCCTCTAATTTTGCTTTGGTGTAACTTTTCATTTTACGCTAATCCCACCCTACCTCACCCTTTTATTTTTCTTTCAGAGTCCCCTTTCCCATCTCTCATTGTACTTCAGTACTTAAGAACATTTTGAGAAATAGTAGTGGGTAAGGGACTTGCCTTCTACATGACCAACCCAGGTTTGATTGCAGCACCAGTGTCCTCTGAACACTGCTAGGATTGATACCTGAGCACAGAGCTAGGATTAAGCCCTGAGCACTGCCAGCTGTAGCCCCAAATAAACAAAAATATAATAAAAATATGTGTGTACCTTTGAACTATAAGGGGAAGAGAACAAGATGACTTCCGTTCACTCACATATTTTAGCTGTCGACTCATAAAATATCCCGATCTTTGAGGAAAGTCTTTGGCTAATGTATTCTAACTTGACAGTGAATACAAATAAAATGGGGACATTATTTTAAAATTCAGGAGTTCAGTTCCTATTCAGAACCAGTGCTCAATATGATCTGTGGCCCAAATCTGGTATACTTTATTTTTGCACATGAAATTTCATCAGGGTGTAGCCGTAAAACATATCCATATGTGGCTGCCTTTATGTTACAGTACAAAGATGAGTAGCAGCAATAGAGCTCATAGGACTTATGTAGTCCAAAAGATTTACTGACTGGTTCTTATTTTTTAAAGAAAAACTAGCTAGCAACTCCTGCTGAAGATACCATGTTTTTCACTCAGGATCCTCAGTTGCAGATTATGAGAAAGACAGGGTAGGCTCCTACTCTACTATGTACACTGCACAGGCTTTTCAAAAGGTGCTCACTACAGGCACGTACAGAGCATTTGCCATAAATCCTGCACATCTTTCTGCTATTGAGTGTACTTCTTTTAAAAGCTTATAATTTAAATGGTTTAATTAAACAAATTAATACAAATTGCTTTCACTATTTTTATCCTCTGGAAAACATCCAAAGTGATACTGACTGTGATATTTCTTTTGCAGGGTTGTGGAAAGAAAATGTATTCCTTTTTGAGAGGAACCAAACAACTGCAAGTGCTCAGATTTCTGGGCATTTCCATTGGTGTAACTCAGATCCTGGCCATGATTCTCACCATTACTTTACTTTGGGCTCTCTATTATGATAGAAGGGAGCCAGGGACAGAACAAATGATGTCTCTGAAGAATGACACCACTCAGCACCTGCCGTGCCACTCAGTAGAACTGCTGAAACCGAGCCTGACGAGGATCTTGGAGCATACATCCATGGCAAACAGCTTTAACACACACTTTGAGATGGAGGAGTTATAGAGAATTTCAAAGAAAGAAACGACAATTTTCTTTAGACTTGTGGATTTTCTTTAAAGCTAAACAAAACTTTATTCTGTCAACCACAAGTGCCATACCCACCAGTCAAAGACCTCTATCAGAGAAGTATGCTTGTGAATTTTTTTGCATACACTTTGTTTCAAAAATATTGAAACACAAATATTACCTTAAAAGGATATTCAAACAGAACTTTCTGCTCTTGACAATGAAGAGGAGAGGTCAGAGTGATAGGATGATAGAAAAGGAGCGTTCCTTCCATATGGCAGTGCCCATGTAGCTCCTCACCAGTAGTAATCCCTGAAGGCAGAGCTAGGAGTAAATCTTGAGCACTACCACCCCCCCAAAAAATATTAAATAAAAAAAAATTAAGAGAGAGGTACAGAGAAATGTTTCAAAAGGCTGAAACGTTGTGGGTTCAAATCTTAATACTGGTCAAATCATTTAATACCATTGAGAGCAAACCCCAAGCTTTGTTGTATGTGCCCCTCAAAATGTTTTTAATAAATTATATGAAGAGAGAAATTTTCTTATTATAGATATCATCCTAGATAATAGCGATGACTTTTTTAGTGCTGAGGACAGGTGCTTTTTATAATGTAAAATTAAAAAAATTGAATATGGCAATGGACTGAGCCTTATGTTTTGGCCAATTTTTACTAGCATTGTTTGCATTCAAATAATGGAACCATTCTATTGTGAGATTGGACTTGCTATAAAGTTTTATTTACTTCCATAAGCTTATTAGAATATAAACCAACTAACTGCTAACATAGGAAGTTAGTCAGTACTAATGATTTTTATTAATTCTTGATATAGTCTTTTGAGGGTTAATAGGTTATATATAAAAAAAATCTTAATATTGATGACTACCTAAATGTGATTTCTGTTGGTTACTAAAATATTCTTACTACTTACAAGAGCAGCCTAATATCTTGTCTTAAACTGATCAGGGACCTGTGTGTATATAAGTCTTTGTTAAGTCTGTATAATTTGGTATATTTTAGTTCTTCCATGTTAATTAACAGTTGTGAAAAGGATAAATTGTCCTGTATAGTATTGTTATTTCAGATTTTCCTGATAAAGGGATTTAAAATGCTGTTTTGAGTTTATATTATATACGAAGCTGTTAATTTAAATACTTAACCACTAATTTTGAAATTTTACCGGTGACTCAGAATCATTATAATTAGGAATGTAGTCTTGTTTTTAGGAAATATTAACAAAAAAGTTTACATGTAACTTAGTTTCTTCAGCAAAGACTTGAATGCTCTCTTTCTCCTCAACTAAGCCTTTTTTTGACACACATTTAAAAAAAAAACTTGTATTTGCCTTCTCCAAACAAGGAGTAACAATTTTCAAGACTGAATATAATTCTATATAGAATAGTATTCTTGATCTCTAGAGAAATGCTTTGGGAATCATTGAAATAAGTGACAATTTATCCTGATTTTTTTCCTTATCCCAGTAATTAAGATACTATGATGAATTAAGCCAATTGTTAAAAATTTTTAGCAAGAGTAAAATATATTTATTTGAAATGGGAAAAGTGCATTTTACTGTATTTTGTGTATGGTTTTTATTTCTCAGAAGATGGAAAGAAAATGTGTCAATAAATATTTTCCAGAGTGTAATTATTGGTGTCTAATGTTATATGCATTGTAAATAATTTTACCACTTAAGGTGATTGAAGAGGGAATAAAATGAGTAAAGTTATCAAAACCATTTACAAATTCTGGAACTAATCCATAAGTATATGCTCCTTTATCAGCAAAGAATAAAATATGCCTATATATTTTTCAAATTTAGAAAAAATGATGTTTTTTCTTAATATAATCTGAAAATATGACCACACATTTCATTTTATTTAATAATATTATATCTTGGGGCCCGGGAGATAGCATGGAGGTAAGGCTTTTGCCTTTCATGCAAAAGGTCATCGGTTCGAATCCCGATACCCCATATGGTCCCCCATGCCTGCCAGGAGCAATTTCTGAGCATGGAACCAGGAGTAACCCCTGCGCACTGCCGGGTGTGACCCAAAAACCACACAAAAAAAATTATATCTTAGCCTAATTTTTTCAAATAAAAAACAAGTATAAGGAAAGTAGTATCTGAAATTAACTTCCAGTTTCTGAAAACTGAATAAAACATTAGTTCTACCTCAACCTTCCTTTTTCATAATTTTCTTAAAATCCTTGTTCCCCACAATTTCACCTAAAATATCCAAGTAATTGGAAAATTTCTGATTACTATCTAATTGTACAGTGATTATATTCTACTCTTCTTTTTATTGGTCTTATGATCACAGAAATAACAAGCATGTTTTGTGTTGCACTCCATAAATAATAAAAGTTGTTTTCTACATTTTTAGATTTCATATATTTTTATTTGCATTTTTAACAGTCGTTGGCAATTTTTATTCTGACTTCATATATTTTGATATGTTGCCTGATTTCATACTTAGTATTGTCAACATAAATTTAAACAATCATCTTATATATAATGTAATTGCTCATTGAGAACAAATGACATTTATGGCAGTGGCTTACAAAGGCTTCTTATGGTAGCTGTGCACCTGGAATAATAAAACTGTAAGAAACTTTAAATGGTATGATTAATATGGTATAGCTGAGGGAGTTCACTGCTTGTATATATTGTTCACAGTTTCTTTGGGAATTTTTAAACTCTTTGAGTTGCAAAATCATTGTCTTCCAATGTAGGAATTTAAGAAGATTCTTTTATCTATTTATTATTTTGGTTTTGGGACCACATCCAGTGATGCTCAGGAGTTACTCTTGGCTATGCACTCAGAAATCACTCCTGGCTTGGGGGACCGTATGGGATGTAGGGATCAAACCGAAGTTAGTCCTAGGCTAGTGCAGGTAAGGCAGATGCATTACCGCTTGTGCCACCACTCCAGCCCCAATATTCTTTTTAGAATATTTAATAATCCATTCAAAGTGGCCTGTCATCTAGAGGTTACAATTTAGTAACCACTAGTACTAGGAAAACTGGCAGATAAATACTTATGTTAACTACAAATAAAAAGAAATAGAAGTGAATTGGGACCATGTTTAGGATATTAAACTGAAGACAGTGAAATTTCAACAGCTACACCAAGGAGTTGGCTTTAAACACTGAGTCAAAGAGGTAGAATGCAGCCTAGACAGATCATAGAATCCCATGATTTGGTATATTGAAGTAAAGAGATATATATTTGAAGTGTTTTTCCTATATCTTCCTCAATACAATTTATGGTTTCAAGTCTGATATGGAGGTCTTTAATCTAGTTTAATTGATTTTCCTAGTATATAAAAAGAGCCTATTGTTTGACATGTGATGAACAGTTTTCTCAAAACCATTTGCTAAAGAAGCTTTTCTTCATGCTCTTAGTTCCTCTATCAAAGATTAGGTGATTAGACGACTAGATTACTAGAGCATATATTTCTGGGCAACAGATCTAAAGAAAGGCATCTTCAGTGATTCAACGCCACTGGCAAAGAAAAGCAAAAAAAAAAAAAAAAAAGATAAGCAAATAATACTATATCAAATTAAGAAGACTTGCACTGTAAAAGAAATGATCAGAATTAAAATGACCACATAAACTAGGAAAGAATATTACCCCACCACTCTTCTGACAAGGGTTTAACATTTAAGCTATAAAGCACTTGCAATTACCAGTAAGAAAAATAATCTAAAAAATGGGAGAGATGAACAGAAACTTCTCAAAGAAGATATATAGGTGCTCAATAAGAATATAAAAATAGTTCTGCCTCACTATTTTTTATTAAAAAAATATGGAACGCTTCATGAATTTGCGTGTCATCCTTGCGCAGGGACCATGCTAATCTTCTCTGTATCGTTCCAATTTTAGTATATGTGCTGCCGAAGCGAGCACTGCCTCACTTTTGAACAAGAAAATGAGCATCAAAACCAATGAGATATCACCTCACACTGCACATATAAAAAGGTACAAAAACAATCAACCATTCCTAATATGAATGTTGAGAAAAAGAGACCTTCATCTACTGCTAGTGGGACTGTTGATTGGTTCAACCATTTTGGAAAACAATATGGACACTTTTCAAAACACTAAGAATTGAGATTGCATCTAGCTCAATAATTTCATCCTCTGTGTCTACACCAAGGGCCCAAAAATTCAGTTTCACTGTACTCATAAACACTTCTAAAAATAAATATAAATGAAAAATTCAGACATCTGCACTCCTATATTCATTGCAGTACTGTTCATAGTAGCCAAATCTAAAAACGCAACTGTCCAAGAACAGATGACTGAAATAAAAACTGAAATGGTATATATTCACATCTCTCTCTGGAATATTCATGGAATACTACTTGGTGATAAGAAATGAAATCATGCAATTTTCCACTCAATGTATATACCTGGAGAATGGCATGTTTAAATTAAACAGAGAGAGAAACCTCTTTATGTGGAATATAAATCATATACTAGGGGTATTAAAAAAAAAAACAGAGCACCAAAATCTAAGACCTGATCTACAGAACTTAGCTAACCATGAGAGAGTTATGTGAATATGAGTGTGGGGGTGGGTGGGGGGTGTTGGTGTTAAGGTGGGTTATGGGAGAGTGAAGGGGGGCGAAGAGGCAAAGGTGGAGGGTGTGGTGTTGGAATGTTCTATTGAACTATTGCTGACAATATTATGAAACTGTAAATCACGGTGACTAAACTAAAATAAATAAAGAAAAGGTAGATAAATTATACGGGGTCAGAAGAGAAAGGCCTGTTGAAGTTACTCAGAACGTGCTTGCAAGGGTAATAAAATAAAGGAAATGTGTGAAGTGTTGGGTTTTTTCCTTCATTCTGTAAGTTAAATGATGGATGACTCAATAAAGTAATTTTAGAAGATCAGACATTGAGTAATTGAAATGGGGAGATGAAGTGAGAAACTGAAGCAAGAAACTGGTTCCCCTAATAGCCCCCTCTCAGGGGAAGACCTTTCTTTTGCTCTTCTAAGAAGAGTCTTGTCTTTAAGATCAGAAAAGTGGAAAATGAAGAGGACATGACTGCATCAAATATTCTTAAAAGAAAGAGGAGGGATTAATGTTTAAGTGCACAAAATAGACCAACTTACATCATTGGTAGCAGCTTGATCTTGAGGACTGTGGAATAAGTCAAAGACCTTACATTTCTCAACTTTGTACCTGATAAATTGGCAATGGTACTAACCTAGATAGAAGCCTAGAGGGGGACTGGGTGTGTGAGAGAGCAATTAATTTGGTTTGGGACATACTACTGCCTTGGTGCCTGCAGGACATGCAGATGGAGATGTCTACGGGCAGCTGTAAATTCCAGCCTGGAGCTCAGGAGAGTTCACTGTCAAGCCTGAGAATTTTATGCATTGCTTTCTCTTCTCAGGAAGCCTGACAGAAAATGGGCTGGGAACCAAATCTTTTATGAAAAGAATCTTAAGCAGGATGCTACAAGATCTTCCTTTTGTTTGAACTCCCACCTCTGCAGATGAGTCAAGAGAAGAGAAATGAGTATACTGTGAATCTTCCCATGGCAATGGAACCACCCTCTTAAAAAATACTGCCAACTGCCATGTGACTTCAAACCCCTGCCCCCTAGCTTTGTTATCGTTCTGCAATTTATAAGGGAATTTGACTTTCTTATTAACTGG